>CAMXCT020006670.1:107500-217500 GCA_947184155.2 Cladocopium goreaui | reverse complement strand
GGATGGATTGAACTCGTCGAATAGATCTAGGGCTCTCTTTGTCCAGAAACAAGAACCCCTATTGACATATTTCATCAAGACTTGGTCGTGTCATTGATGCATTGTCCCTTGTCCTAGCTTGTCCTAGTGTTTTTTCCCCCCTTGGTTCAAGTTTTTGAGGGATGTGTATCTACTGCAGGCAAAGAATGGTCTTCCAAATTCATTGGCCAGGCCACAGGTTTAACACTACCCACTTGTAGTTACGGAATGGTTCTAAATGAAGCATTTATGTTTGTACATATGCGCATCCATATGCTCTTGCACCTTAATACAAACACAACCAAACACACACATTTGGGGTTGAATGCTGAAAGGAGCCATTTGCTTGTTCCTGAAGATCTGTTGATGTTTGACTGTCTGACATGGCCAGTTGCAGGGTGCCATGCAGTATGCCAGGAGAAGATCGCCATGGCTGAGAAGATTCTCGTAGAATGCCCGGTGAAAACGCCACAAGGTGGTTGGAGCTACATACGCGGGATACTACTCATCAAGGCTTGTAATATGATGATCATTCTGACTCCACTGCGGCAAAGTTTCATTCCTACAGAAGGGGAAAAGTTACACCCTCACGCTGGACGCTGTTCGCTTGGAAGTGAACAGGAGGATACAGTAGGTTTGGTACTCATTTCTTTCTCTGACGTCGGCATCATTTGCCATACTTGCCGCTTCCCTCCCGTGCAATTTCCTAAGGTCATGGACAATGGTCCAATGCCTCAGGGGAAGGGGTAGATGTATGGCATCATTAGTCTTCACCTACTGAGTTACTGGGTTACTGGTTTGCTTGACATTGCATCACAGATAACTGCTAGCTAGGCCGCATTCGGAGCTGTGACCCCTCCACCCACAAGGGAATCCAGAAAGGAGACGCAAGGCGAACAGGAGGCGAAGAATAACGAGAACTTTCACCGAACCAGTAATCTATATAGTATCTATATAGTATCTATATAGTATCTATATAGTATCTATATAGTATCTATATAGTATCTATATAGTATCTATATAGTACCTATATAGTATCTATATAGTATCTATATAGTATCTACATAGTATCTATATAGTATCTACATAGTATCTATATAGTATCTATATAGTATCTATATAGTATGTATATAGTATCTATATAGTATCTAGATAGTATCTAGATAGTATCTAAATAGTATCTAGATAGTATCTGGATAGTATATAGATAGTATCTAGATAGTATCTAAATAGTATCTAGATAGTATCTGGATAGTATATAGATAGTATCTAGATAGTATCTAGATAGTATCTATATAGTATCTAGATAGTATCTATATAGTATCTGTATAGTATCTATATAGTATCTATATAGTACCTATATAGTACCTATATAGTATCTATATAGTATCTATATAGTATCTATATAGTATCTATATAGTACCTATATAGTATCTATATAGTATCTGTGTAGTATCTATATAGTATCTATATAGTATACATATATATATAGTATCTAGATAGTATCTAGATAGTATCTAGATAGTATCTAAATAGTATCTAGATAGTATCTGGATAGTATATAGATAGTATCTAGATAGTATCTAGATAGTATCTATATAGTATCTAGATAGTATCTATATAGTATCTATATAGTATCTATATAGCATCTATATAGCATCTATATAGTATCTATATAGTATCTATATAGTATCTATATAGTATCTATATAGTATCTATATAGCATCTATATAGTATCTATATAGTATCTATATAGTATCTATATAGTATCTATATAGTATCTATATAGCATCTATATAGTATCTATATAGTATCTATATAGCATCTATATAGTATCTATATAGTATCTATATAGTATCTATAATCTATATAGTATTATACTTAGCCATTTGTTCTCCCCCGGTGGGGTTCGTCCCAAACTGGCCCTTGCATGAAAGGGATGACTTCTGCACCAATTTCAGGACATTGGGATGGGTGGAAACCTATGATTTTCCCATCTTCAATGAAGGGATGCACATCACGCTACCCACCCATAGCTAGTTTTAACTTCTGGTCCATTCCAAATCTGTGTTCGCCCCCAAAATAATCCCAGTAGAATATCCCCATCAGTAATAGATCAGAATGATATCCCCTTTATGGGTGTGTCTGAAAAGGGGCGATTTAACCACCCAAATGGCTTTAACTTGTAATGGGGAGACTAAACCATGACTTTCTCGGAAATGTTTAATGGAAGGGATTAGTTAATCCTTAGTTACATATAATCATTATTAAGTAGTTAATCCTTAGTTGATAGGTTTCAACCTGTCACCATAATATTGGTGAAATATACCCAGGTTGCATGTGCTGCACCATCCGCGGCGATCTCCTTGACGGCCTCAGGACGCTGGGAAAACACGGGTGATGAATCAGAAATCATAGGTCCCTACTTCGATGGTTTTCAGAGGTAATATCTAAATACCCCATTAGATGGCTACCCATAATAGCTATCTTAGATGGCTCCCTGAAAATGGTGATTTCTACTTATATTCCAATTTCAAACAGATCCATATTGGCTTTCACGTGTTCAACTATTAAAACATGCAATATGTACATTAGGTTGATTGATGATAGTGGGTTTTCACCTACCTGGTATATTCGGAATTATTATGAACTGACCAATTTCGGGAATACCGTTGTCAACCAACAAGTAGTGATGGCAGAGGATGGAGAATGAAGCTGATGAACATCCCAACATTCCCAGGAATGAAGGAACACCTTAGGGAGAAAAAACTATTTACTTGCTGAGCATATCAGCATATCTATGGTTTCGTGTCAAGCTGCAGCATAACGGCCCATGGCAAGAATCGGGATTTTGATCGTCAATAAACTGGAAGAGAACCAACACAATTATACAAAATTGGCCAAACTGATTGGTAGTTCTGAAAATTTATTTTATTTTTTCCCATCTTATTGGATGAGGATGTTTCCAATTGACTTCCACAATTTTGGGGTTGAAACACACCAGCCACACGACAGTGTGCCCAGAAGGAGCATTTTGAATGAGGTGGACAAAGGAACCCACTTGGATCAGGTCATGATCGAGACAACAGGCTCGGGTCACAGCATGTCACAGCATATTGTAAACCAACTGCTTTGAGTTTTTTGGTGCTTCTCTCCCTTCTCTCCAAGCGGAATTGCTTGTTTGCGTGATGTTTTTGAATGTTTTTGATACTTTCATCGCATCGATTCAGAAAATGGAAGTAATGGTGCGGGGCCGCAATGAGAGGAATGGCAGATCCCGTTCCAATTGTTCGTACGTCAGCGACTCGGAAAGGGCCTGAAGAAATGACGCGTAGTAATCAAACATATAGGAATTACTGTGGGAATTCTGAAATCCAGATTCTTTTCTTTGTCATCACAGATGATCTATGGTATTTTATAGTTGCATGTATTTACAAGCAACCGATGAAGTACGAAGACCAACAAAAGTCCAATTGCCTGGGCGAAGAGAGAAGAACAAAAGCCTGGCTGGCTTGCTGGCTTGCTTCCAGGATAGTAGCACAAGCATGGAACAGCGTGAACTGTTGCACCGCCGAGTTTCATGACCTCAGATGACATCAGCGCTCGGATGCGTTTGGATGGAGCCGCTTAGACTGCACAATTTAAATGTCTCGAGTTGTGGAAACCAATTGCGTTCGAACATGCCCAGTGTTCAAATGAACAATCTTCATAGGAATTGGCGAAAGTTATCAGACTTTTGAAATGAACTTCCCAGTGTTTGCAAATCACACTCTGGAACAGGCTGTCGACGCTAGAGTAAGCAAGAGGCAGACTTACAGCAAATGATGTCGAAAAAGGGAAGAGGAGACCAGAGGATGTTTGGTTGAATGAGTCCACAGCATAAGGACTGCTTCAGAGATTTCCCACTGCTGATGCTGATCGGTTGCGAGTTGAGGTCATCACAGTTGCGGATGCAAGAAACATCATAGGGCGCTTGGATGACCAGGTGTCTCTCTGACTTCGTGGTTTTCAAAGTTGATTCATACTTATCAACTATCCACCAGTGAGCAAGCAGAATTTCAGAGTCCTTTCCCCAACCTCGGCGGAGGCAGCCTGGCAGCCTCAATCCATTTCAATTCCACCATTGATTTCTAATGATTTCTATATTATAACATTCCCACAAGTGAAGTGCAAACTCGAGACTGCATCATAGACCCGACATTTTGAGTTTTTCGTTTATGTTGTTTGACTGAAGTAGAAACTCTGTCGCAGGTGGAAGAAGGAAAGGTGAACGAGGCCTACCAACAGGCAGGGCTGTGGCATCAGCAGCATCTACTGATCTTCTACTGCTCCCAACCATTTATTATACCCCCTGGCAATTAACAGTTTGCTATGGAACATCACCAATGTCATTAGGTAATATTAGGTAAATCATCGCTAAAATGGCTGCGCCATAGCTTCAATAGCCGTCAAGTTAGCAGAGGGTAATTCTATTTGCCCAAACCTTCCAGGTCCGCAACGTGGCCGCTTCAGGTTGCCTTCTGTGACAAGCTGCTGCTGAACAAGTTGGACTTAGTGTCATCAGAAGAAGCTATCAAGACGAAGGCCGACGGCCACCCGCTTTGGCATTGGGCACCGATTTGGAAGCTATGGGACCTATGGGAGAGGCGGTAAAGAGAATGGATGTCACAGTCATGATGAATGTGGTGCCCCAAATCCATTCATATCCCACTTCATCCCACTTCATTTGCTAACTTTTGGTGACAAGATGTGACAAGTTAAGTTTGATAATAGGCCGTGTAATTATCATCAAAAGCTTTGGCAGTGGCATGTTTGTGACCCTACTGGGCTAGAGTAGCTGGCAAGGATCAACTGAACATTTTCCCATCATTCTTGGTCACTGAACGTTGGGTCCAAACTATTCTCAAACCGCAAGTGCCAAGATCAGACAAGCAGCAAAGATACGCCAAGATGATCATTTCACTGATCATGTGCTTCAAATGTGCCTCCACACGTGTTCCAAGCAAGTTGGCAATAGGTTGCCCAGGAGTCCTAAGAGAGGCCTTCTTCACTTCGAGCATCCAATGTGAATTTTTGGATTATCAAGGCTTTGAATGCCTTTGAATGGCTTTCACTCAGAAAAAATAGGGTCAAAGGATTCAACCGCTCAAAGTGACTAGTGATTTGGGATAATTTGGGTGATTTGTT
Source organism: Cladocopium goreaui (assembly GCA_947184155.2). NCBI lineage: Eukaryota > Dinophyceae > Suessiales > Symbiodiniaceae > Cladocopium > Cladocopium goreaui. Next base: position 212,295 of record CAMXCT020006670.1, on the reverse strand, counting down.
CTGGCCGCGATTCCTAGCTTCTTTCAACCAGAGTTGTGTGTTGCACCGATGAGGAGAGACTTCGAGATATCAACGCGTTTGCGAAGATTGTGCCTGCTGTGGCCTGGTGAATGGCGGCCATGGCCTTTTGTTGGGTACATGGTTGCTATATGTTACTATGTCAAGAGGATCCCAAAGATGTTCGTATTTCATTTGCGGGGTTAGAAGAGTTGAACCCTTCCACAATCAGATAGACTTTCCGTTGGAAGCAGTGAAGACTTTTATCATCTCTTGTCTAATTGCTGGATGTATTTGATATGTTTTGATTCATCCACAGCTGGTGATCAGATTCTTTGATTCCGAGGTTCGTGGGAGAGTCAAACTCTCAGAGCTTTCGAATTTGAGAGCTCATGAAACTTGGTTCATGACTGGGCTTGGTGTTGGGCATGCCTCCATTTGGCCCTTTCTTTCTACTGCCGATGGAGGAAAAATCATGTTTGAAAACTGGAAGTACGGCTCGTCAGTCAACCAAGGACATGACAAACTTTGTCAACGCTGAGATTGAGAAAGAGGTGGCCGATGGTGGCTTAGTATGTCTCCTGTGAGCTGACGTGGATACTGCTATGAGAAGCCATGGTAACCATCACAACACTTGGCCATGTCAAGAACCCTGACCACAGAAATCTAAGAAATCTAATTATATTATATCTATATATATATATATTTACATTATATAAGGCGTGATCTGGGAATGCACATCGTAAAGTCAAAACTTAGACTGCAGCCCTGCGAATATGTGTCGATGAAGTCATCATAAACATGACATGCGTCCCCATTAGCCTGTCTCGACGCCCATGGTTATGCAAATCTGTCTCTGTGTTTGATAAAGCCATGCAATGCTGTTCAATGCGGATGAGCAATCGTTCCGACATTCTTGATTCACCCAATTGGCCCTTCACCACAAGAGCACCTTTCGGGAACGGGAACATGCAGGCAGTGGAGAAAGAGGAAGCTCATGGTGATGGTGGACATGGAGAACATGGAGGTCATGGGTAGCAGCGGGTAGCAAGATGTGGCAATGAACAATCAATTTTCTGCTGACTCTTCAATTGTAGGACTGCTAGAACCCTCTGGAATCCTCCGAGTTTTGGAGGGTTGATATTATGGATTGATAATGATGCATTTTGGTGAGAAATTAGGCTTTTGGTCTGGATGTTTTGGACGCACGATGAGCGATATCGTAGGAGCGATCAAGAAATCCAGCACAGATTCAATCTGTTGGTGGAGGTATTTCGCCACATTGGAAGACTGTTTGTTTATCTTGAAACAACCTGTGTCTTGGTCCATTCAACATACCCTACCAATCTGCAATGGGGTTCCAGGGAAATCCCACATTTGTGAAATATTTTGGTCGCTTCGCGACTGCAACCGCCCGCAGTGGAAGTGTTTGCACATTGCTGCTGAGCAGTTTGACAAATTAGCATAAATTAGCTACACCGGTGAACCCTTGTTGGGCTACACTGACACCATTTGGATCCATGTTGAGCGACTCATATGTTGGGCCCATCTAAGGCCCATGATGGGCTCATTCTGTGGCCGATGTTTTGGCAATGTTAGGCCCTGGCCCATGTCATGTTGAACTATATTTGGCAGCCTTAGCTTAGCCCATGTGATTACTGTATTTCTTGTGGCTTAAAGACCCAGGGGCTCACCATAGTTTGGAGATGTTTGGATCCATTTGGCGCTTTTTGGGGCTTGCATAGCAAAAACATGCAAAAACACATGTTTCTTGATGTATTTTGCATGATTTTCGATGTGAGGAATACAAATACAACTTCAAAGCGGCCAAAAACGGGCTCAGACACGGAGTTTTAGTGAGGATGGGCTCGTCATGTATAAGGATCCCACAAATGCAAGGCAAAATCTGTTATATAGATGGCGAAAAAAAGGGGCCAATAGAGGCGCAACATGGTTTGGCATAGTTTTTCGCAATGCAAGGCGTGAATAGGTCAAACTGGTCAAACATCGCGTTTTCTTTTGTTTGTCTATTTCATTGGAGGAGTTGATATTGCATTGAGCGGTTTAAAGTATGGCCATGTTGCAAGCAAACAGCCCATGTTATTTTGAGCTGATTTTTAGCTCTTTGTTGGCGACATTGAGCCTATGTTGCACCATTTCGATCCATGTTAAGCCCATCTTACTCGGACTCCTGTTCCTATACGGCCAATGTTGTGGCAATGTTGGGCCTTTGTTGGGATTATGTCAGACCTATATTTGGCAGCTTGGCCGATTTTACGACCTTTCTTCAAACAGATTGAAAAGCAGGACCAAGAGCAAACATGCCACCCGGCCAAGCCAAAACTTACAATGCTTGCAATTGCTTCTGATCTACGCGTGCGCACAAAAAAAAGCCTCTCGGCACCTTTGGTGCGGGCGGATTTCCCTGAAAAATGTGGGTATTCATTGCCGTACCATTTTCCAGGATTATCCATGGGTACCTTCCATTTTTCTTTAACGGAGAGTACTGTAGCCAACCAACCGGCCGGATGTTCAGGTGGACATAATGGTCACAGTGCTCACAATGGTGACGCGCACGACCCCAACTGCACAGGGGATGTGCCAGGGCACAGCATCTACCATTCTGGTTATATAGTTTCTCTTGAAACATATATTTTCAAATATCACATGGGTATTGGTATTGGTGGAGGCAAGGTGAGCATGGACCTGCGTGATCATGATATAATTATACAATGGGATATAATGGGATATAATATATAATTATTATATACATGCATATATAACTAATATGTTATATATATATATATTATATTTATATTATAGTATATTATATACACAATGTGTGTACGTGCATATTATATACACATACAAATATATCAACTATATATATATATATATCAATTATATATATATATATATATATCAACTATATATATATATCAACTATGTATATATATATATATATATATCAACTATATATATATATATAAACTATATATATATATATCAACTATATATATTAAATGTATATATATATATATATATCAACTATATATATATATATATATCAACTATATATATATAAACTATATATATATACTATATATATATATATATCAACTATATATATATATCAACTATATATATTAAATATATATATATATATTATATATATCAACTATATATATATATATAAACTATATATATATAAACTATATATATATATCAGCTATATATATATATACCATCAATCTTATCAGAGGATGACACCACCATTTACTGTACTAGTGTTGTTTAGAGGGTGCAAACATCAGTCATGGAGCTGTTTGGCATCGCTAGGACCATGGCCACGGCGAAAACGGTGGACACGGCGAACATGGAGGACATGGACATGGACATGTCGACGAACATGGCCATGTGACGAAGAAGCAGAAGTGAACTGGCCTGAAGTTGGGAGATGTTGGGATGGCGGACAACAGATCAGTCTATTATCCACAGAAATGCTGGGGTTCGAGCGTAGAAGCTGGATGCCAGCAGAACCTCAACAAATTACCCCGAAGCCTGGTGCGATCATTTGCCTCACGCACCCACCACGACCTGTTGCTGGCTAGCTTGACAACTAAGGAGTCGACATGACAGCAGGGTGAACTCTATGTCACTAGTGAGAGAAGGAGAACTGCAACTTGGCAGAACTTGGCCATGTTTTTTTTTTTTACAGGCGAACCTTATCAAAATAGCTCGAACAGGTCGCCAGCTGGCTCTTTGAACTTGTTTGTTGATGTTGGTTGATAATTCCTGCGGATGCTGACGTCGGTTGCAGCCCTTGCCCTTCTGTAGCGACTTTTTTCAAGGCTGCCTTCAAAGCTCTCTGCTTTCATGCAGACTTTGGGGCAACTGCCACCTGAGAAAGGCACCCAGCGTTGCGGTCTAGTGGGAGGAAGTTGCAAATCTTCAGTGGGAACAGCTGTTGAAAGCGAACCCCGAGCTGAAAAGAACCGATGTATCGGATGACTTTGCACTGCGCTATTCTCTTTCCTGAAAATACCAGCATTGGATTCATTATCATTCATTGATTTTGCATGAATGGGCTTTGCATTTCGAGAACCTCAAGATTGAACGTGCAAGCACATTCCACGTGGCATTCCATCCAATCCCATGAACATTATCCTGCCCAGGCACCATCTTCAGAATAAAAGGCATCCTTGCGGTCAAAAGCCATCCTTTCAAGCACGTCTTCCACGCGGTCATGGACGTCAGTGATGAAGCGGATGCCGAGCCCTGGGGAAAAGATGAAAAGCGGATCACCAAGATCGTATTCATTGGAGCCCTGGTGACAGGGGGGAAACTGAGGCCTGCAATTGGTAATCCTTGGATATTTCCTGGCACTCTGGCCTATGGAATCCTGCTTGTGACTCATGTGATTTCTATAAGTTGCTACATTTGATGCTTTTGTGATAGCAGACACACACACACACATATATATATATATATCATCCATTTCGTTTCTTGTAGATTTCTGGTTCCAGATTCATATCCATGCGCAGAAATCTCAGGAAAAGGTCTCGACAAGACATTCATTCGAGAATCCTTTGATGAGTGTTTTGCGCCTCTCGGGCCTGAAGCACAGCACTGGAGCACTCAAGATACAGCTCAGGGATGATGGGATGATGATGGCACTGCAGAACCGGGAAGCCAAATTAACACTTTTTCAGGATCATATTAGAACTGTTTTTTCATGATTTGTCCTTTTCTATCTTTTCTTATATAACTATATATATAACTGATGATTTGGACAACTGCTGTAAAGTAAATCCCATGGCTTAATTGTCTGGGAGATGGTGTGAATGTAGCAAGTTACATATGTCGTTTTTTTTGGTACCAAGCGAAGAAGAAGAAGGCGATGCTGAACGCCAGCGTCATCTTCATGATTTCTCCATTTTTGATCACTTTGTCACCCCTCTTATATACCTGATTGCAATTGACAAACACTTGGATGTTGAAGTCTACACTGAAATGTGACTGAAACTTAAACTTTTTATGCTAGTAGTTCCTTCACGTTCTTTTTTAAGGTGGGAAGTGGGAAATGCCAAGAAGAACACCCTGCACTCAGGGCGTGAGGACGTCGCTGTAGTGTGAATAAAACGCAGGCCTGCCACTGCCAGAGGCTCAAAAGGGGTCGGCGTTGCGCGGCCTTTCCGCATGTCCCTCCCAGGACAAAAACATCCCCAATTGGGGGTTCTTCTTGGGTTTGCCCCTAGCAACGGGATGATGTAAAATGACCCCCTATTCTGGTTGCTTAATAGATATTTAACGAGATGGTTTATGACTGTGGTACCGGAAAAAGAGGACAGAGGCACATGCATTATTGCTGGCTTGAAAAACAAACTGCCCACACATGCTGAGTCAAGAGAGTTCTGTTACGAATACCAAACCAATCAGCATACTACTTGCGTTTTCTGGAAGAAACGCTTGCACCCTTCAGAAGCGCAGGAGTGGACAGTTGTTTCAAGCGAGGGAAGAATTTCTCTTTTAATAGCAGGCATGGCAGAGAAACCTACAGGTCCATACCAGATCGCCGTGAGTTGAAAAGCACCGCGGATTAAATCCAAGACAGCTGGCCACCGGCTACCATCGAGAGAGTTTTGTCAAGGCATTCTATGTTGAGTGCTTAATCAGAGTCTATTGAAAATCTTGCCATGATTACATAAAGTACTGGTAGATGACAGCACCACGCGCTGTTTTTTCTCCCAATGGTTTTCAATTTTTTCAGGTGATGTCAGGGTATCATAAATTTTACATGAGTGGACATCCGAACACAGTTTGGTGGGTGAGGAGAGTGCAAAACTCCAAAGCTATTTTGCTGGAGCCACGATACATATAGTAATATATATATATATATAGTAATTTTCTCCGATTAGATTTATTTATTAATTAGTCTGTATCCACCTGCTTCGATGTCTTCGGACTCTTTGCAGCAACGAGCATGTTGAGGGTATATCCGGCCGACGTCATTTTAGTGTGTGTTTGACGCAGCCGTGCAGCCAATCGCCACAAAAGGGTCAGCCAGTGGCGACGTCAGCAGTTGCCGCTTGGCACGTTGATTAGCGTCTGGGGTCAGGAATATCAGTAATTGAGCCAACAATAATCCAACAACAGTTCAATAATGTTCAATATCAGTTTGCTTTTTCACCATGTGGCGAATCTCTGGGAACACTGCACTTCAACTGATGCTTGCCATCCCGCAGGCTTTTTAAACGCTTGAATACACGAAGACAGGCAGTCTGTTGGCATGAAGCGAACAAGCAACAAAGCACGAAGAAATGCGTAGGCTAAAGAAAGGCGAGAACGCACGAAGACTGAAATGAAGGAACAAAGGAGAACAGATTATTATCTAAAGTTCCAAGAGTTCATAAGATGTCTATATATTGTATACATATATCATATTAGGATGAGGAGAACAAGAGCAAGAACAGACACCTGATTGCTCTGTCGCTGTCAAATGGCAAGGGCAGAAGCTACTATACATCAGATTTATTTTGTAGCGAATGCCAGAGAGCATGGGGAACATGTCAAGAATTTCTTCAAAGTTCCTCTACTAATAGACCATTCTAAGAGGCTGGGGAAAATTTTGAGAGTTGTTATAGGTGCCATAGTTGTAGGTCATGGTGGATGTTCAAGACAAGGTGGAAGAGAAATCAGACCTAGTCACACAAATGCAGGGTCCTGCAAGCATTACAAAGGTACACGATATTACGCCCCATAAAATCCAAGAACAAACACAGTTCTAAACAAAATACTGTCCAAGACTCCCAAGACCTCTGCCCCTGTGCCCCTGCATCTATAGGTACATACACAAAAGCGTTGTGAGCCCCTTTGGGCGCTTCGCTCTCACCATCACTGACGTCAAAGCCACTTCGGCGAGGTGGGACTGAGACCGGCTTTTAAAGTTGTGGCACTGGATCTCATTGCCCTATGATCAATCTCAGGGCCAATAACCAAATACATTGACAAAATCTTCATATACAGATAAATGTGTTTATGCAATAAATTATGTATATCTTTGTTATATACACAGTATATCATAATTCTATATGTTATGTATATCATCTTATGTATATATGGTATGTATTTTAGCTTGATCTATTTTTTTTTTTAATCACAATACCATTGATTACCATTGATTACAATCCTGTGGACGCCAGTTGAAGATGGGCGACCCACACACCGCTTGGCTCCACTTTCATGGGCGGCAAAGGTTCGAGGAGCGGTAAAGTGCTGAGTTTATATACTGCAACCACGACAGGCAACGCATCATCATCATCATCATCACCATCATCATCATCATCATCATCATCACCATCATCATCATCATCATCATCACCATCATCATCATCATCATCACCATCAAACCCTTATTGGAGATCCTCAATGAATGTAGAAGTTTAACGGGGTAGGAGGATTAAACCTCAATGAATGTAGAAGTTTAATGGGGGTTGGGAGAATTAACCCTTATTGAAGATCTTCAATTAATGTAGAAGTTTAACGGGGGTGGGAGAATTAAACCCTTATCGAAGATCTTCAGCGAATATAGAAGTTTAACGGGGGTGGGAGAATTAAATCCTTATTGTGAGCATGGCATACATGTGTCATGTGACTTTTACATGCACCTGCCCGTTACCGTAGGGCGGGATCGAGCCAAAAGGATTCGCGCTGCTCCCTGTGGAGCTGGTTCGTGAGGTGGAACGCAAACCCCCTTTTCCCTATAGCTAGGGACGGTCATCCACTGCGCTGTGCCCGTTGCATGGTAGCGGAGCCCCTGGTGGGGCACTTGTGGCGGCCTACATCCTACCCACCTTCAACGCCTTTGCGGAGCTCTTTGGCATCTCGCGGGGCGGCTGCTGGTGGCTGCACTTTCTTCTCTACATGCTCTTCTGGTTCCTCTGGTTGGTGGCTGCGGCGGCTTCTCCTCGAGCCCTACGCGCGGGTGCTGCTGGCTTTGGCGTGGTGCTTCTTCGAGCTCTTCGCGCGGCTGCTGCTGGCCTTGGTGCGGCGCTTTTACAAGCCCTATTTCCTGGTGATCCTCTTTGCCGAGATCTACGTGGCCCCTTCGTGGACTTCCTCTTGGACTTCTTCGTGGACTTCTCCTACACCTACGTGGCCTTCTTCCTGGACGAGCTCTTCGGCGTGGGTCTTGGACGAGATGAAGACGGAGGACAATGGGGTCCCGACATGGACCGGAGACCCGGCGACGTTCGAGGCCTTTGCCACGGCGTGCCGGTGGTACACGCTGAGCCTCAAGGAAAACGAGAGGCGCTTAGCAGCTTCTCGGGTGTGGCAGAAGTTGCAAGGAGCTGCAAAGTCTGTTGTAAGGCACCTGGATCCCCTGGAGTATGACACCAACAATGGCCTGGACAAGCTGCTGGAAGTGCTCAGGTCGAGCCCACTACAACGACTTCCAGTACCTGACAGCTTCTCGAGGCTGGAGAGATGGAGCAACATGCGGAGGCTTCCATCGGAGACGATACCGCAGCTGTTGGTCAGAGAGGAGGAGTTGTTCACTGAGTTGCAACAAGCACTACAACGTGCACGTTCCGAACGAGTTCAAGCTGCCAATGTGGGCGTCGGGACAGCTCGTGAACGAGAACCTCCGATCTCACCTTCGAGATCTCCGACAGGACCTGCAGTGCCAGCTGAGGATGAAGAGACGGCCTCTGAGCTCAGGAGATCCTTGGAGACGGACTTCTTTGGTGATGAGCTGAGGGGCTACAGGTTGCTGAAGGCGGCAAAGCTGTCATCGCAGGAGAAGCAACATATCCTGACGTTGACATCCAATTCCACCCGATTTGTCGAGGTGAGACGGGCTTTGCGGACGCTCTTCGCTGATGAAAGTGCAGATGATGGGATGGGCAAAAGGCCAAAACGAATGGTGTGGTTCCAGGACAACGAGTGGGACGACACCGCCTATGAAGATGAGGACCAAGGTTGGTCTACAGAGGATTGGTGGGGTGCCGATGAGGATGCCTACTGGTCATCTGACTGGGATGGCTGCTACTACGAGGAGGAGACCTACGGCACCGACGAATGGCAAGATGAATCATGGGACTGGAATGAAGAGAGCAACAGAGAAGACACAAGTGACTTGGGATCCATTCCAGAACATGATCGGTATCAAGAAGCTTTTAGTATAGCCAAAGAGGCAAACAAAACCTTGCAGGAGGCAAGGCAGGCAGTTGCCAAAGTTCGTGCTGCAAGGGGTTACTACGACCCAGCTGGAATGAAGGGATCCACCAAAGGATCCATGAAAGGAAAAGGGAAGGCCAAAGGAAAGAGGACTTCCTATGGGCCCTGCTTCATCTGTGGAAGCATGCACCACGGCTACTTGAGTTGCCCGGACCGGTTCTCTGCCAAGGGTGGAAGCCCATCTGGTTCACCGACCAAAGGTGGCAAATCCAAAAGCAAGGGCAAGGCGATGTACAAGGGCAAGAAGGGGAAGTTCAGCAAGTCTTCACCTTCGAAGGTGAACTATGCCATGGACTATTTTGTCGACATTGAGAAGTACCAGACCGACAATGGGAACGGCCAGATGGAATTTGTCAATGTGATGTCACTTCAAAGTGACCATGCCACGACGTCGATGAACGCACTGAAGGCTATCATTGACACTGGCGCCACGGAGTCAGTCTGTGGGGTGACAAGCATGGCCAGAATGCTGGACTCCTTCGACGTGCCGACCTACCACGTGGTGTTGCACGACAGGCCCATGTTCAGGTTTGGGAATGGCCAGACCCAACAAGCGACTTCACGCTTGGACATCGAGACCAAGGCCCTCAAGATGACGAGCTTCTACCTGCTGGATGGTCAGGCTGAAATGACACCGCCCCTCTTGGGCGGCCGGGAACTTTGGGAAAGGAATGCTGTGGTGGCCTACTGTGGCGAGTACTTCGCACACCAAGCTCCTGACGGTTCATGGTGGACGAACCCTCTCATTCGTCTTCGAGGACGACATGTGGCAATTGATTTGGCGGAGGATCCCCAATCCCTGGCTTCACTTTTGGGCCGACTACAACGACCTCCTTCTGATCACGGAGATGATGGGCCTGGTGGAGACGATGGTGGTGGTGGAGATCCTCATGGTCCTGGCAGAGCGCGACGTTCTGGAAACGATCGACGTCGTGCCAATCGAGAACGTTCCGATGGTGGTCTCGGAGTTCATGAGGCAGTGCGACGAGCTGCCAACAGGGCCAACGACATTGAAGATGCCGACATGGAGGGAGGACCACATGATGGACTTGGAGTTTTGGCTGCATCTCCCTTGGACGACTACCTGGAGCCGGAAGACCCGCTGGACTTGGATGACGACGACGTCATTGTCACTTCTGAAACACTTCATCTACCTGGTGAACTGGAAGTCAAGCAAGAGAAGGATGAAGATGAGCTGGTGATGGCTGAAGTGACCTTCCATCGTCGTGGAGCTACCTCAACTGGATGGACTCCGACTACGTTTCCCTGCCGAATTCCTTGGTGTGGTGGACGCGGCTGCAGGCACATGCAAATGCGACCCAATTGGGAAGCTGTGGAAGCCATTTGTGACAGCCCTATGGAGTCAAAAGAGATGAGCGAGAACCCTGTTGTCAACAACGATGACACTGAACTAGATGAGCCCAATCAATCACATGAACCTGAACACACACGTGGACCTGGGAACAGTGATGACCCTTCTGGACATCATGGACCTGACTTTGGAAGGGGTTCCGTGTGCATGTTGTCAACAGTGTATGGAGCTGAAGCTTTGGAATCTACGCATGGACAACCTCATGGAGTTGGTATGGATGCGACTCTGAAGCACCTGGCTCAAAGACTCCAAAGGCTGAAGGAGAAAACAGATGGCCCAATCCCGCATTGCCGCTCCGGTCACCGACCCTCGACAGACTGGATGGCCATGTCGCGGCAATCACTCCAACGGCAGGGAGAGATCCAACCAGTATGCGAGGTGGACGTCATGCCCCAAGTGCGGATTGCGGCTGACCTACGAGACCAAGGTGAAAGGGCATGGAGAGACCCGATCACTGGGAGCTGCGCCGGAACTGGTGGCGATGGCCCAAGAGGAGCTGCAATTGGTGTACCAAGCCAACGAGATGAACGAAAAGATCTTTCAGGCCAAGGTGATGGAGATCAAAGGGCGACAACTGGTGATGACCCGTGGGCAAGGGAGTGTCAGAACCGACATCCGTGTGGACGAGCCCCGGGGAGAAGCTCTTCTGGAAGCGACGGTGACGGCGGCGACAACGCCGGGGAGAAGATCTATCACGAGGAGCACTACAACGCCGACTACCAGAAGGAGCCCGACAACACCTGCGCCGGAGACCCCAAGAGTGACAAGGAGTGTCTCCCCATCACCAAGCCTGGCAAGATCTACGACGTCTCCTGCTGTGGCCAAGGCCAAGGCCAAGTCAATGTCTCAGCCCAAACAACAGGTTCAAGAGCCTCAGACGCCCCATTGGACACCGGCGACGACCGAGACGGTGGAGATCTTCAGCGACGGGAGCGCCGAGATCATCGGGGCCGACTAGACGGACTTTGGGCGGCTCTTGGAGCCTTGCGAGAAAGGATGAGCTCTGGTAAAGGAGCTGGCTGGAATGGCTCTGCAAAGAGCGACTGTGGCCCACGGCTGGAGGCTGACTGCCACAAAACCAAATCTTCAACCTTCAATGAGAGCAGCAACGATGGCAACAATCAACCTACGTGCACTACGTCCACCACGACATCTGACACTACGAACGACATTTTGTCGGTGAAGAATTGTTTCACAAGAGAAATCTTGCCCCCTTTGGCAAAGAAATTGGCTCAGGCCGCAACTTTGACTGCAATCGTGCTGGCCCCCTTGACCGAAGTGCTCAAGGCGACAGAGGCACAACTGGATCTACTTGAAGTGGCTTGCAGCCCTACCTCCACTCTGACGGCCACTTTCGAGAAGAATGGCTTCCTCTGTGAGCGGGCAAACTACTTGACCGGGTATGACCTGGATTCTCGGAAGGGAACTTCCGCTTTGGCCGAGACCATCAAGAACAAGAAGCCTCGCTTCACATGGGTGTCATTGCCGTGTACCCGACTGTCCTCTTTGCAGAATTTGACGGAGAGAGATGAAGAAGCCTGGAGCCGGTTTCTGAAACGGCGTGGCCAGGATCTGAGGAGGGCAGATGAGGTTGCACAGTCACTTGAACCTGTGCTGGAGGCGGATGACTTTGGATGGGAGTGGCCAATTGGTGCTGTTACAGGCTGGCGCTCACACGCCATTCAGCGTTTGGAGAGGATGGCAAAGAGGCACGGAAGAGTTTTGTACAGGGTGAAGATTCACGGGTGCCAGTACGGGCTCACTTGGAAGGGATTTCCTTTGAAGAAAGGATGGATGATCCTTACGACGTCCCGTGAGCTCTTCTTGAAGGTCAACAAGCGGTGCCCTGGCGACCATGCCCACATGGAATGCAGAGGTGATGCAGCAAAAGCATCGTCATATTACCCTGAGAAGCTGTGCCAGAGCATTCTCAATGCCATCCAGCACCAATGGAAGAACCAGGACCGGCAGGTGATTTACCTGGCTGAGAAACACCTTCTCAACGTGGAGCCGGAGCTCATGGTGGACTTGGAGACCGACTTCCCGGTGGAGAAGGTCATGGCCTTATCACGGACACGTTTGGATTTGTCCGAGGCCCCAAAAGGAAAGAAGCTGGAATCGATCAAGCAGCTAATGATGAGAGTTCACCGAGCAGCAGGGCATCCTGGATTTTCAAAGCTACAAGATCTACTTCGAGCACGTGGATCCCCTGCTTGGGCTGTGGAGTTGGCCGGAACTTTGGAGTGTCCCGAGTGCAAGGAAGCTGCCAAGCCTCGACTGGTGCCACCTGCTTCCATGGGCAAAGAGCCTGAGCTGTTTGAGGTTTTGGGAAGCGACGTTTTCGAGCTGGAAGACGGTGAGGTCAAACACTTTGGCATCCTTTGGAGGGATCGCGCAAGTGGTTTGGTGATGATCGACATTGTCAAGCAGACCCCTGTTGGCAATCGATGGTCTCCAACTGGCCTGGACATTGTGAAGTCCTTCACAAAATGGTTGGCCCGACATCCAGCACCGAAATGGGTGGTGACAGATCCTGCAACCTACTACACTGGAGCTGACTTTATGGACTTTCTGTCACGCTCTGGAGTTGGTCTGACGTGCACTCCTGCTGAGGCACACTACCTGATGGGTGCAGAAGAAGGAGCAATTGGCATTGCCAAAAGAATCGTCCTGAAGTTGCAGAAAGAGAACGACAAATGGGACGTCCACATGCTCTTCGACATGGTGACCCATGCAATGAACTCTCACATTGGGAGTAGTGGGTTTTCAGCGTACCAATGGGTCTATGGCAAGGACCACCACTCTGAGCCTCTCCCCGATGGACTTGAAGCTTCAAAGGCTTTCGGTGGACTTTTGAAAGCCAGGGAGAGAGCTAAACTGGAGTATGACAAGGAGAAGGCCCGGGACAAGTTCAGCAAGCTGGCAAACTCCGTGGGCAGGCCAACTACGAAGGTCCACACTGGACAACTGGTGATGCTTTGGCGTCAGAAGGTCAAGCCGGGCAAGTTGAAAGGATCCTGGGTAGGCCCTCTTCGGGTCATTCTGGTGGAAGGCTCAACTATTTGGTTGGCAACGGGATCGACTTTGGTAAGGGCCAAATTGTCACAGCTGCGACCAGTCACCAAAAGAGAAGAACTCCAATCGACCTTGGAAGGGACTGCGATCTACCGCACGCCGGTGACCACAGAGACGCTCATGCGAGCTTTCCAAGGACGCTACTACTTGGATGTCTCTGGAGATGTTCCTAGTGAACAGCAGCTGCAACAAGATCTATCTCCTGCCGAAGTTCAACTACCTCCCAGGCCTGACAATCCAAGGCCTGACACCTGGACTGTGAGAGAAGAGAATGGTCAAAAGACCTTGGTGAGAATCCACAACATGCCCAGACTGTCTCTGTTCAGCCCAACAAAGATCACAACATGCCCTGTCTCGCTGGACGAGCTGACTGGCAAGCGGCTGACTATTGTCCGTCCACTTCATGGAGGACCAGAGGCAAAGATCGAGGACGACCTGACCATCCAACGCAATCTTCAAGACCGTTGGGTTGGTGAGACGCAGTTTGAAATGAAGATGGGTCCTCGACCACTGAAGATACGACGCAGCATCCCCAAGACTGGCCAGAAGCGACCTCCTGAGAAGGAGACACAAGATCTACGTCGAGAAGCTGAAGGACCAGACACTGGTGGAGAAGAACCTCAACAAGCTGGTCTACAACCTGAACCTGCCGGAGCTTCTGGACAAGATCTACGACATGGTGAAGATGATGCTCTTCCAGCTGATGATGATGATGATGGACTGGAACCTGGAGAAGTACAAGGAGAACCAATTCCCCCTTCCCAACTCAACGAAGCCCTGCTTCGACATGGGGGTGACATCGTGGATGGGCTACCTGTTCAACTTCGAGGCAGTGCTGGGAGCAATCAATGCCCTGCACCCGGATGCGAACTTCCTGGTGGACACGCTGGAGTTCATGAAGGTCCTGAAGGAAAATTCCTCTATGACAACTATGAGGGACGCAAGATGATCACCGAGGAGAAGGACATCGCGGAGGACTTTCCATCAAGTCGGAGTTCAACATCTTCAGAAGAACTACTTCCTGATGGAGATCTTCAAGGACTGGTGGATGATGCTGGTGGTGAACTACCTGCTCCTAAGGAGACCTTCTTTGCGGCAGAGGTGGATTTGTCACCTGAGGACTATGCTTGGCTGTCGAAGAACAGCACCAGCCGGAAGGCCAACATTTGGTTGGCTAAGAAACTTGAGAAGTCCAAGGAGGTGACGTGGAGCAAGCTCTCTTTGGAGGAAAAGAAATCCTTTGACTTGGCTCAAGCAAAGGAACTCAGCCAAGTGGCAACCTCTCGAGCTCTACGAAACCTGACCAAGGAGGAGAAGCTTTCTTTGGACTACAACCGCATTATGAACATGCGCTGGGTCCTGACTTTCAAGGGCAATGGCGATGCAAAAGCCCGCCTGGTCATTTTGGGTTTCCAGGCGCACAACCTTTGTGAGGTCGAGACGAGCTCACCCACTATGGGGAAGGTTGGACGCAACATGCTCCTATGCCTTTGCGCGGCCCTCAACCTGAAGCTGAAGGCTGGTGACGTCACGTCGGCGTTTCTGCAAACAGATGAATCGCTTGAGGGCGAAGATCTTTATGTTTGGGCCCCACCTGAACTGGCAACCTACTTTGGAGGAGATCCTCGAGACCCTCGTGCTTTGAAGGTGCTCAAAGCCTTCTATGGGCTGGTACACTCACCTCGAAAATGGTGGGAGACGGTGGTGGCTGCTATGAAGCGCTCTGGATGGAAGGCGTTGCTGGGAGACAAATGCCTGTTTGTCCTGCAAGAGGAGATCAACGGCAAGCTCGAGATTGTGGGCTTAGCTGGTCTACACGTTGACGACTTCCTCATTGCTGGAAAGGAAGGTTCGAAGGTCTACGACCATGCAGTTCAAGAACTCCGTGAGAAGTTCAGATTTGGCAAATGGTCTTCTGCCGAAGATGGACTGGAATTTGCTGGCTGCTGGATTCAGCAGAGCTCCAATGGCGAGATCTACCTGGACCAGGAGAACTACACCAACAAGTTCATCGACGAGTTGGACATTGACCCCAAGAGACCTTGGAGTGCCGATTTGACACCGGCAGATATCTCTGCAATCAGAGGAGTACTTGGGACGGCAAGCTGGAGGGCTACTCAGTCTTCACCACAGTTTTTGGCCGACACCTCATTGCTCCTGTCGGAGATTAACAAGGGCTCGGTGGCGACCATGCACAAGGTCAACAAGTTGGTGCGAGAAATGAAGAGGACTGCTGGCCAGAAACTTCGGTTTCCCTCATGGCCTGGCGTTCCGTTGGAGGATTTGGCTGTGATTACTTGGGCCGATGCCTCCAATCACAACCGCCCTGACAAGAGCAGCACTGTGGGCATCCTGACTGGAATTGCCCCAAAGGCCATTATGAATGGAGAAGAAACACCTGTGGCGCTGATACAGTGGAAGTCTGGAAAGACCCCACGACAATGCCTTGGTTCGAATGGCGCAGAGGTTCAGGCCATTACAATTGGCGAGGACCAGAACTACCTGGTGCGTGGTTTGCTCTTCGAGATGATGGGCAATCAGTTGGAGCGCAAGGTGATTCACAAGCAAGTGGCGACAGTGCCTGGCTGTTTGGTGATGGATTCGAGGGGCATCTACGATGCTGCAACCCGGAATCTTTCATGCCTACATGGCTTGCGAGAATCGAGGGCAGGGTATGAGCTGACCCTATCCATTGTCCAGGCAACTCAAGCCAAGACGGTGTTGCGATGGGTGTGCGGAATCGCACAGTTGGCGGACTCGCTGACCAAGTTCTTCGATCGAAAATGCATTCTGCAATTCCTAGCCGCTAAGCAGGTATGGCGACTCACCGACGACCCCTCCTTTACTGCTGGGAGAAAGGTGAACAAGCGTGCTATGGAGAAGAAGTTGCAGGAGACCCAGGACTACTTCATAAACTCCATCCGCATCCTGGCCGAAAAGAACAACTGGCCCTGGCAAGATGATGCTGCCGAAAGTTTGGCACAATTAGATACCTTCACTGACTGACCCTTTTGTACATGCAAAAGTCAGGAAGTGTATCTGGTGTGAGCATGACATACATGTGTCATGTGACTTTTACATGCACCTGCCCGTTACCGTAGGGCGGGATCGAGCCAAAAGGATTCGCGCTGCTCCCTGTGGAGCTGGTTCCTGAGGTGGAACGCAAACCCCCTTTTCCCTATAGCTAGGGACGGTCATCCACTGCGCTGTGCCCGTTGCACTTATCGAAGATCTTCAATGAATGTAGAAGTTTAACGGGGGTGGGAGAATTAACCCTTATTGAAGATCTTCAATGAATGTAGAAGTTTAACGCGGGCGGGATTTTATTATTCCCTGATACCTTTGTTGATCTTCCCAATTGAATGTAAAGTTTCATGGGGGTGGGAGTTTAATATTCCCTAATACCTTTGTTGATCTTCCCAGCGGAATGCAGAGTTGCAACGACATTTGATTGGGAATGGGGACCCTCTACGCGCGCAACGCCTGGGCAAAGCCCAGGCGTTGCGCGCGTATATATACATATGCAGACATAAATACATAGATACATGGGGCCTCACATACAAATGGAATCATATGGATGTGATACACATGTATATATTAATGTTCACTTACATGCATGATCCTACTGTATCACATACATACATACAAACAAACAAACATACATACATACATACATATATATATATACATATATATATATATATACATATATATATATATACATGAATGTGCAGTCCATGCCTTGCAGGTCTATATATATGTCTAGCATACATGGTATGAAATATTTTATGTATGTATATACATATATATCATATATCTATAATATAATATATCTATACAACTACACATCAAGAGAACTGTGAAACATCATTCGCTGGCTTAAGTGTCTAGCTCGTCAAACCCACAGAGCTGGTAGAACATAGTTCCAGAGTCCAGAGGGGAGTGTCTCCAAAGAGGCAAAACCACTTTGAACATTTTTTTCTTTAGAGCACAGACGATGAGGATGTGGGTCTGCGCAGGAAACGAGAGGTGTCAGCCCAAGCAATGATGGAATGGTCGACGAACTGGTGGATGCTTGGAGGAAAAACTCGCGAAGAACAGGTTGCAGCAATCCATGAAACATTCGATGGATAACATGAAAAACTCATTTCAGATGCAACAGATCCAACAGATCATTTGAGCCGCGGAATCTAATCAAAGAGTAGTGGCTGAAAACTACGTCATCAATCGCCAGATATGTGCTTCAGCATGCTTCAGCAACAATCCAAGGAATCTCATGCCTTGCGAAGCAAAGAGTGCATTGATGCTTTCAAGGTGCAGCAGCCGGCCGCAATTGGTTGTCCGTAGTTTTTTATCACTGGAAAACGCGCAGATCTGAAAGAGCTAGCTTCGATATGAAGTGGCTGTCGTGGAGAATGTTTTCAACAAATCCGAAGATTTATATAATTTGATCTAATCGAAGATTTATATAATTTGATCTAATCATTTAATCTCAATGACAGATAATGACAGTCCATTTGCAGTCCATGCACGACATGTAGGCAGTGGACCGTGGGCACTTTTGGCCAGCCACTGGGGGTGATTTGGCCTATGCGGACATGCCGTTGTCTGGGGCTGAGTTCATTAATTTGCGGTGTTTACAGCCTAGTGCTTGCGTTTTGTGGACTATGGCTCAGAGTGATATTCTCAGTGATCATGACATATTTTATATAACAAAAGGAACCACTTGTTTTTCAGTTAATTGTTTGAACCATGGCCTTCTTTCGACACCTGCACATGTCAAGGCGTCATGGCCGGCTACACCTCTCTGCACCACACATCTATGGAAAGGTGGGGTTTGAGACGATTATCCGTATAGCCAAACCACAACCATGAGAGGTCAGGGAAAGCGTCACCATTGCTGAGACCACTTTGCCCTTTGAGATCGCCTACCGTCCGCGTACGTCAAAGTCCGTCACAACGTCTCTAGTTGCCATGTTGATGCCAGTAGAAGTCTTTCGACACGAGTCTTCGGCACGAGACGGGATAGAACAAGGAATCCGCACGACACGAGTGTGTCTATTGGACAATTGTAAGTCACGAGGCGACTTGCGTCCAAACGGTAGGCTTGGATGTTCGGATAGCAAACCAAAACACTATAACAAATACGCTGAGTAGGAAAAACAAGGAAGACTTAGTAAGACTTAGCAATCCGATCTCCAGCAATCATGCACGCAGGCGCTTGAATCTTTGATGCCCTTGCAGCAGCTTGGACTTTAAACTTGATGTAACTTGATGTAAGATGTTACCAAGCATAAAATTTGTATACATAATTACAACTGTACATATCTGTACATAATTATATAATTATATATAATTATTATATACATATAATTATATATATAATAATATATATATAATAATATATATATATTATATTATATTATATATATATTATATATATATATTGATTTATCTCCAATTTTGTCATCGTCCAAGGCCTGGGATGTCCTTCCTGAACATCGGCCGGACAGCCCAGTCGACTCCAGGTCAGTGGCTAAACCGGCTAAACCTTTAACGAGTTAGACATAGCTATTTTTTTTGGCCAATGGACATGGGATGACATGGGATGATGACATGGGATGATATGAGGATATAGAGCTAAGAGTAGCCATAACATTTTTTGTCCATATTTTCTCTTCATCAACAGTAACATTGGCCATCAGAACTTGATACATCCCCTTCCTTTTTGCCAACAAATGCGCCGCTAGCAGCATTCTGCTGGGGGCTAACTGGATTTCTCCCAAATCCAAGGCTCCGGCACCGGATATTTCAACTGCATCGTGCCATGGACTCAGTTTGGATTTCGAAAGCACAGGTGTGGCAAAAGCATAGAGCACCATACCATTGGCAGCACGCATACGGCAGGTGATTTGATGTACTGAACAATCCAATGTTTAGGGGTCAATAGTTTTGAGCAAGAGACACTTGACCATGGCATACCATGGCACTATGGTCACAGATCCCAAAGAATCAAAGAGTCACAGACCATGCCATGGAGTTGTGATTCAGGTCCGAATTCACCGGGCCGCACGCCGCCAACCATGGCGTTGAGATCTGGCGCGCATGGCAGGGGAATTAATCTGTCCAATTCATGAAGAAAATACCGGTACCATCATGTATATTCATGTACCATTTGGTATTGTGATCTATTGTGGCATTTCACGTGTGGCAGAAATCCAACAGACAGTCAATGAGTTTTGATTTTTCCAATGGGAAATTGTCTATCTTCACAGCGCGACATTTGTGGTTGGTCAATGTTGGTCATGGAAAAAGCCTACACAGCAAACCTAGAGCTACATCGTACGATGTTTAAAGTTGTGCTTGGGCCGCAAAACCGTCTTGAATTGCTTCAGTCAATGGACAGCACAACTCTGGGCCATTTGAGATGGTTTGAGTATGAGTCCCCGTTCCACATGGGTGATATTGGGTGGCGGTTTGATATCGTCAAAATCATCCCGTAATCCCCATGCCATGGCGGCCATGGGCCTCATTTCAGGCCTGAGACTGTGGCCCATGCTAAAGCTCGAGCAGCTGCACTGGGTAGAGATGCCCAGAGGGCCGAGGTGATCACGAAAGCGACGATATGCGACGATGAAAGTCGCTTCTTTAGGAGAGATAATAGTGTAATATGGTGTATAATACTAATGATTAATAATGTATAATATTGAGACTCGTGATTTGAAAGACGATGTCAACTGAAACCCCGAAAATTTGCTGCTATGCTTGAGGTAAGCACAGCCTACAGTTCACCGTCGGAAACATCTACCAGCTCAATGTGAATGACACCATGCGTCCGGCGCCTGCGACTGTTTGTCATGGATTCCAGCGTGGTCTAGATCAGTAAGTGATTGGGGCCCTCCAAAGCTGTAAGATCCTCATGACGTGGCACTATAACACTGAAGTGGTTTGTCACACATGTATTTTGCTACAGCATCTTCGGTTAAGGTGTCTTCATGTCTTCAACCACAAACAGTTCGCATAGTTCGCCTTGAAAGTAGACCGCGTTATTTTTTAAAGCCTGGGAAGCTGCATAGCAAGGTAGTTTTGACATGTTTTCAATGTACCGCAAACAGTACCTGACCTTTGGATACCTTTGGCGGGCTGGACCAGTCCTTGCATTTGCAAAGGCTACGACAGGATCTACGTCGGTGCTTGTGCGAACTCAAAGTCCAAATACCTCTACAGGCTGTGTCCTTAACATGCTGCTTTAGCAACTGCAGAAAGTTGCTACTGCTACATTCTGAGGCTGAAATGTTGAAATCTGAATTCGACCATGGTTTTGATCACTTCGAAAGCATTCCAAAGCCACAGGTGGAAATCGTCTTCCAATCCCCGCTTGAGTGTAGTGTATTTGAAGCATGTGTTCTCGACTTTTCTTGAAGATTAAATGATATTTGACATATTTGATAGATTTCCATAGTGTTTGCGAAGGCTTTTGGAGGTCGGTGGCATCCTCATCGGCCCCTTTCAGGCGATCCGGATGGAGTCACAGTGCTGAGAATGTAATTACTCGTAGTGCGCCGTTCCAATTGGTGAAAGGCAAAAGGCAATCCTTCTATCAATGGCAATCTTCACAAAGGCTTTCCATGGCTTTCCTATGGCAATGTGCTACAAGCTGGTCGTGGTTCCAACACGATTCCACCCTTGGTCGGGAAGTGTGCCGGATGGTTTCGGAGCAGCTTCCATAAAGAGGGACAAACTTGCTCCACCACCTGGCTTCACTGCTGCTCCTTTACCATACATATAAGAACAGGGCATTGCAGGAAAGGCTGCGACAGTGTCCTGCACTCATTTTCCAAGAATTTTTTCAGCCGCATCGAGCTATGTCCAAGGATTCGTGAATTTATCTGCTAGATTGATCCATATTGATCTATATCTAGAGCTGTACCATCTCCCCGGAAGCCTTGAATAGCTTGGATTGAGTGCCTTTGCCAAGCAGTCCATTTAATAAGCTGAGATCCTTTGACGGAAGTTTCTTCATGGACAGCCACCTTCACACAACTATGAAGGTTGTGGTTTGTCTTGACAGTATCATAGACTATTCAACCTATTCATCTCAAAGAGAAGAAACAGCTACTAGTAAGTTGCTGCATATTCTTTTCATGTTGTGGCTGTCACCAGTTGTCAGCCATTTTATTTGCATGCATCAAACATCAGACACCCTGCAGGTTGGACATAGCCAGCAATTGCGACGCGTGGTTCGTAAGACAGAGCAGACCTCGGAGTTGGGGGTGCATTGAAGCAGCCCTTGACAGGAGAATCTGGCATTGGCGGCCAAGTCAGACCACATGTGCATGATTCATACATCTCTATGTGATCCATACCCTTGATCCACACCCAAGAATGATAAGTTGTACTTATATCAGGCCAATTTAGTATACCTTCTCAGTAGGTCCGGATCAAACCTTTTATACGTAACTCACTCGTTCCATACGTCCGGATCACCGCGGAACGATCACCCGTTTTTTTGAGCCATGCCCATATATCATCATAAATCTATATAGCTTGGATGGAAACTGGAACTTGAAATTTCGGCCAGTTACTGTCCAGGCTGCTGTTATCATGAAGAGAAGCTGACCAGGCGTCTTTGTCATCCCACATGACAACTCTAAGGAAAATGACTTCTTTGTCGAGGTCCTCGGGTCTGTCCTTGACTCAAACGTATTGAAAAGACATGAAAAGACGTCGGCAATTTGGTGATCTACACCACACCAGAAGTTTTGCCACCAGAAGTTACCAGAACCAAATCTGATCAAATCTGCCACATCTGCCACCATGCGCTGTGGACTTTGTTGGACTTTGTGCTACGCCAGATCTGCCGGCTTTCAGGTCCAGTTTGCAACCCTGGTCGAGCCCATGCAATGTACTCGATCGGTGCCATGGCCGCAGCTCTGAGCCGCGAACTCTGTGAGATGCTGGCCACATCTATGCGTATGATGAATGCGGCTGTATACGTATAATATAGTGTATCGTACATAGCAACATAATATAATAGTACATATTATGAGTCATACACTCTACATACGGTGCATTATGTTTATACTATATTTTGTTATATAAAATTACATAACATATTTGTATGTGCATTGTAAATATGTATAATATACATAATATAATATGGGTATATATATATATATACATAATTATATACATATAAATAATATATATATATATATATACTATTATACGTATGTATATTTCGGTCTGTATATGTGCGTGTGTATGTCTCATCGTAACACTGAGTATAAGATGGCCAACTGACAATGCTGCCATTATATCATTTGTAAGCAACACTTCATGGTGGACATTAGGTAGATGCCACTAGCGTTGTGCCCATCAAGTTGGGGAGAATGGTCAGCATTTTTCGTAAAATCTGGGGATGGGTCAACACGTGTTATGACATGTTGTATGACCACATTTGGGGGTCTATTATGATCTATTCTGGTTGATTGACATTCACTAACATCCACTATAACCATATATTTCAGATTTATGGAGAAAATTGAGGCTGGTGTTTTTGCTCCTCCTCCTCGAACTGCTCCTCAGACGGAGGAGGTGCAACACTCGGTCTGGGACTCAGGAAGCTCAGCGATTGAAGCCATCGTTACCCTAGGGGAAACTAGCTCTTCGATGTGTAAAATCATCCATTTCTAGATGTTAGTTTACTTTGGGGTACGGGTACATTGCGAAAAAGCATCGGGTTGTCCAAACATGTTCAAACATGGAGAAACATGATGAACCATTTATGGGGAATACATGATGATCATTAATGATCAGCATTGGGGTTAAAAGGGGTACCCCATTTTTGGACCAACCCTCAGAGATACTGTAAGTGCAACATGGTGGCACAAGGATTCAGCCAGAGTTTGAATGTGTTTGATGAACAATTTGCCCAAGATAAAGTCGCCATGGACATATAGTTGATATATGGTATATAGTTGATCTCCTGATTGAATTGGGAGACATTTTGAGGCTCAAAGTGGCACGACGACGCCAGCCACGATGTCTTCTGGTACGCTGGAGTGTTTGTTTCAAGATCTCGGAATCAAAGAAGATTTGGGTATTCCATGAGGGGTTTGAATGATCGACTTCGGTCATTTGATGATCTTTGAGCGTGCAAAATATTAATTAGGACCAGTCAGCTTTGGGAGCAACTTGAAACACTTAGTGCTGCAGGTGAAGCCTCAGAGAATGAGTGCCACCAACCCATAGGCCAGATTCAATCTGATGTTTGGTGAAGTTTGAAATAGACATAACTTTGGTTGGGATGGGTGAAATAGGTTCAGCATTACATAGCCTTGGCAAAGATCTGAAGCAGTTGGCGCTAGCTCAAGCTCATATCGGATGACAACTATGACTATGATGTGATTGTTTCAAGTGACAACACAGCCATCACTATCCGGGGCAGCTCTCCATTTGTTGCTGCAACGACTCGACCACGTGGTTCGTGCGATGCAAAGACTGGAATGTGAAGTGTCACAAAGGCTTGCCTGGTGTACCTTTCACTTTCTCATTATCCGAAAGCCCATGGTCTGGCAACTCGGTATGCTGCATCCAAACGGGAATGCACCACTTCCCGAAGTGAAGATATTAGAAGCTTTGATCCGCAGGGCTTGTATGCTTGTATGAAAATCGTAGTCTTCATTGAGCACAATTCCTCAAAGTTTCCGGGTTGTCCTCCTTTCTCCCCAGACTTTGTCTTGGGCGTGGCTTGACATCTCGGCATGTCCAAAGTCAGGATGAGATGGATAAATCGAAATCATAAATCATAAATCTATGCAGCAAGCGCCACGAATTCCAAGAACAGCAGAAAGAATGCACTGACGTCTTGGCTAAGTTCAAAACTAAGGACCCCGGAGAGAAGTTGGCTCTATCCGGTTTGGAAACCAAGTTTTGAATGAGCTTCGTTTGGCCTTTAGAAAATCTACCAGTGCATGCAGCTAAACAGTTCCACGGCCGAAGACCAGACATCCTTTTGAGGCCTCCTTCAAGCAAACCGTCGCAACCGGCTTGCTGTGCAGACCGAAAGAAGGTCCGCCTAGTGCCAGCTTTCGGGGAGCTGCAATTTCCCGTGCTTCAGCTTGATGCCTCCCAGCTTTTACAATGTCTCACGTGCTTGCGTAGATGTGGCTCTTCAAAGGATGCACTCAAAGTATCCTTACTAGAGAAAGGCCCCCTAGTACTTTGGAAAGGTCACCCTGACGAGCTGTTGTTTCGCATCTTGACGTTCTTTCCCAAGCCCGCAGGAATGGTTGGCTTGCCCGCGGAGATTTGGATCAAGCACATCATCCCTTGGTGCTCCAGGAGGTGGTTCGAGTGCCCTCGAAACGGAACTCCTGCCATGCAACCGACGGCCACACCTTCTGAGGCCAAAAGGGGCCCCAGGCGGTGGAAATGGCGGGAACTTGAAACATCCAGTCCAGAGCTGGATCTATGCAACACATCTGCTCAATTTGGAGAATTTTGATGCTAAGAGACGGTCTTGAAGAATGCTAAGAGTAGGACTCGAGATGTTTCGAGTGTCTTCACCGAACTGTGCTTAGATCAGATATGATCAGATGTTCGGACGATCTCCGTCGCCCAATCATGGCGTTTGCCCCGAGACCAGGCTCCTTCATCTTTGGTCCTTCCAGTGCAGTGTGGAAAGGCGATCAAACTGAGTCTGCGGTTGGTGTGTGGATTGTGCTATGGCAACACAAGGGAGGGGTGTTGACTACCCTGAATTATTTATAGTTTTTAGTTTTTTATCATGTTCCACTTGATTTGCTAGTGTGGTCGCTATTCCACATTCCACATTAGCAGGTGGGCCCTGCCTTAGTCCCAGGATTCGGCTAGGTAGAAGTAGGACCCTTCATGACCCTTCTCATCAGAGATGACTTGAAATGTCGCTTTGCTTATGACGCTCAAAACTTTCAGGACGAGGAGGGGCACGGACTCCTATCAGAGCTGCAGTTCCTGTTTTTTTTTCAGTTCTCATGCCGTCGCACAGTGCAAACACTTGCTGCAGAAATTGTTTTGTCCCCGCTCCAAAAAACCTCCTGTTCTGGATGATACAGCCATGATCAGCCATCGCCAGCAGAGCAGTTTCGTACTATGTCTCAGCATCGTAACTCGGTCCAGACATTTTGTAGTCCAGCTGCAACTCGACATGAAAACCTCAGGTCGGACTCAGGATCAACAACCGCTCCATCCTCACAGTGGCCTGCTAAGTGTGATTAGTGACTAGTGTCCTGCAACACAGCTTCATGTTTTGGATGTCTTGGCTGTTTCTGATAGTGTCTTTGTCTCATGATGCCTCCTGAATAGAACAAGAGGGTGTTTGTTCCTTTAATGTGTTCTTTTGAGACCACTGAAATAGATTGTGACTTAGTTTGTTCCCGCGGTTGCTCAAGGTCAGGGAGCTGACAACAATAAATTCGTAGATCTGTCGGATCTGTGACAGCACATTGTAAAGACTGTAAAGACCGTTGGATTTCCAAGAGGGTGCTCCAACAGAGTCTTTCTGTGTCCTCAAGCCATCTCAAGCCAATGCATGGTGCATGAATCCTTTGTGAGAATGATGCAGCCAAGCATAGCCAAGCACTTTTCTTGGTCACATCACATCACGTTCACCTCTTCACATTCTTCACCTTCTCATGTTTCATTATTTTGATTGCTCCCTGCAATGGACGGCAACAAGGAGCTCAAGGGGTCGAGTTCAAAGCCACAGATAACCACAGCATGGGTCTCCTTCACGTTGGCCTGTCATCTGAATTGGTAGGGTCTGGGCGGTCTGGGACTGAATTCCGACTGAATTCCCATCTATTCCATTTCTATTCCCATTTTGTCATATCTTTTCACTGTGCCACCGGTGATCCCGGGTGAATGTCGCCAGGATGAGTCAATGGAGGCAACAGAAGGCTTGTTCCCCATCATTTGGGACTTATGGAGATCCAGTCTCCCACAAGTCTTGAGTCGAAGTGAGCTGTGGTTCTTCTGTGGCATCAACCTGGCAACATGGGGTGTAGACTTATCTGCACTGGTGGAGAATGATGCAGCTTTCACTTGTGGCACAATGTCTTCAAAAAATGAACTTGCAGATCTAAAGAACATCTGTGAGCAGAACCAGATCAGGGAATCACCGAGATCTGAACATTGAACGACGGATGGTGTTATGGTTGCCATTTGTATGCTTCAAATGTTCTGTCTGGATGCAAGAGGACATGAGCATTAGGAGTATGAAACCCAATAGACGAAACCTGCAGCAGTTTAGCAGCCTTCAGCCAAGCAAGTAAGAATGGATTAGTACTTGACCTACTTTGACTTTATGATGCGGAATTCTGACCACCCTGCGGCCTGATCTTTTTGCGAACAGTATGTCCTCACGTTGAGATGAAATTTAATGACCAGCCAAGTCACGATGCTGGTTGACATGGGAGGATCTTTCAATGAACCTTCCCGCAGGTCAATTCCAACAATACCCCACAGCCCAGGCATTTCAAGTTGAACATGGTTCGGTTCGCAGCAACCAGCAGGGGGTGAATTTTGACCTGGGGTCAAACATCAGCGTCGACTGGGTGGATCTAAAGATGCTGACAATGATCAGTAGCTCAGTTGCTATGGAACAGTCAAGAGGACCAAGTGTCACAGCAAACAGTGGAGCATCCGTGTGCGCTCATGGCCATGGCCAACTGCTTGTCCAGGCACAACCCTCCTGGCCTTCTATGTGCACCAGTGCTTCGGAAGGTGCGAATGACCATGGGGATATATACCACCCGCCGGGCAGATCCTGGCTGGTATGTTGTTTGAACACAAGTTTGAACGCAGGTTTAAAGATGGATGAAATGGATAGATATTGCATGTCCGATGGTCGGTGGGTCTACATGGTCTTACATGCCATGTGTGGAAGCGGTTTTGAGTTAAAGGGTTGAGATCAGCAATTCTGTGACGTGAGGTATCAGCTTATTTGCACATTGACTACACGAATGCTGAGCTCCGCACATGATGTTGCTTTTCAGGCGCTGCGAATCGTGGGGGTACCAACAAGCGTTGTAGAATGCTGTAGATGCCATACACTGAATACACTGGGAATTGGGAATCAAACAGATTCGCTTTTAGATGGGTGTCCATTTAGCAGCTTCCGGCTGCTCAGTTCAATGTCTGCTCATGAGGCACTCTTTCCCTCAGATTATGTTTGGTGCAACACTACTCTGACTCTGACTCCCAACGACTCAACACATGTAATTAGAGAAGACAAATGACATAAGGTCACATTTCAGACATTCAACCATGTTCGTCTTTGGAGTGCTGTCACTATTTGACTCTTTTTGTGACCAGCATATGACAATCAATCAACCCTCATCATGATATCTATGACAATGATATCTCCAATCTGGTTTTTGTCTGAAAGTAGGGCATTCAAAATTTCCTGGTCTAGACATGTTTAGAACATCTAAAATAATATCATTTTCTTTTTCTAATTTAAACTTCTACTTGTCATAGCGATATTTGACCCAACATGCCCCTGGCAGGCGCGCTTGTTCTTGAGTTCCAAGGGTTCCAGACTCTGCAGCAGATGGCTGGCCCTGACAGCCCTACTGACCTTGACCGAAGGACTGCAGCTTTTTGGGGGTGAACTTAATGGTTCAAGCCACCAGGGATGGTGATTTTATGGGAATTTCATGGAATTTAATGGGGATATATATATATATATACATAGATTATTATATGTATAATATGATTATTATATGTATATAATATGATTATATATATATAACCAACCCTCATAGATATTGGATATTTGGGGAATCAAAAGATGGATGTCGGATCGGACCATTACAAGACTTGCCCAACATTTGTGGTTGGGGCCATTCGAGTTTCGTCAAGGGAATTTCAGGCTGTCCCAAAGTGGGGGACAGGGGATCCATGAGTTCCTTCAGATGCACAGCTCCACTTGTGCAGTTCTTGTGGTCTTTTCTGTTTCACAGATTTACATGCGAATTGTACAGCCTGGTGGGTTTCCATATGTGACACATAGCACAGCCCGGCTTCCCTGCCTCCCCATTTGTCGCCAGGCCCTTCCATCCGCGCCTGGCGTAAGTTGGTGGCGCGGGGCTTCGTGAAACGCGCAGAGGTGGAGCCTTTGAGGAGAATGGGCCCTGCAAGACGCTGGCTGTTGCTGCAAAAGGTCACACACCTGGTAGCCACTGAGGCGAGACAAATGACTTGAGATACTTGAGAATGATGGAAACATCAATGGATGTTACTGATGTAATCCTGATGTTGCATGACATAATGGGAGTTGTTTTAATTGATGCAACGTATTCATGAGTGTTGGCCATGAAGGGGAGGTGAGGGCGTATAATTTGTTTTCACAATGTGTCGTTCTAACATGTTCTAACAAGAGGGTGGGCTTTATTGCCACTAACGGTTTTGCCTTTCAAAGGTTTCAAAGGCCCTTCATGGCTTCTGGCATGTTCATGGCCATGGTGAAATCTTGCGGAACATGTGAATTGTTCAGAGAGTTGATCAGCCAAGATCCCGCATAGCTTGGCTGGCACGCTGTCTTTTGAACAGGTCAGTGATAAAGTCCTTGGCGAAATGATTGGTCGAGTTTTGGCCATGAAAGACTACCAACAAGATGCTTGGCATTGCTTGGTGCTCCGGTGGCAATTCCCTATGCTTTCATGGCATCAAGGGCAAGGGTTGGTGGGCCCGGCCCCAGGCATTCTCATCAGACATCTCTCTCTCACACTGAGGAAATCTTGGAGACGAGAAACTTGTGGTTGCCCTTCAGATATCATCACTTGCTGACAGTGGTGATTATGGTCAACCTCTTGCTGCTGTCATATGGCTCTGCATTGTCCACAAGTTGTCTTGCACCTCCTGTCTTTTTCCTCATCACTATCTTCTTCTTCGGTATGATGGAGGCACCCCAGCTTCCGGAATTGCTGGTTATGTTGGACTGTGGTCAAAAGATGTGAAAAGGCTTGTAATTTAAAGAGATCTTGGAATAGAACAACGACACAACACAGGTTTGGGATTGTTGGGACATGATGATTTGATAGGTACAGGATGGTACTGGTACTGTCAGTATATTCTTATTCACTCTGATACAATACACATGTTGACATGTTTGAATAAGTTTAGCCTCAACCTCCAGTTATTGCAATGGCCAATGGAAAATGATGGAAGATATGTTCCAATCTGTTCCAATCACCATCTCCAAACTGGACAGTGCCCAGGTATCACTTCAGCTTTGGAATCCATTGGCAGAAGAGTCCAGACTGCAGGTACCGAAGCTCACCGAGGAGATTCCGTGGCTACTTGAAGGGTTGCAATATGGGTTTGTATGAAAATAGGCTACACCCAGATTTTCATGGTTTATCAGTTTATCATCGTTTACCTTACTCAAACTGCCATTTTATGGGTTTTCAGACACACTCAATTATTTAGTTTCTTCTATGCTGTTTCGTTCTATCAAGATGACACCTCTCAGTGATTTATTACAGTGAAACAAACCCCGTGCTGTCATGAATTGTGTGGTATGTTTTTTTCCGTCCGAGTAGCAGGACTTTCTGCTCTCCATGCACGCTCTCATGCACTACGAGCATGATGGACCAGCAGAGCAATGGCACAGCGATTTGAAGGAGGAGCAGAGCCACCCATGTCAGTTCTTAGTTTCTGCTCCAGCCAGTTTTGCTGGAGCCTGATTTGGCAGCTGAGCTTTCCCTTCCACAATCTCCTAACAAGGCGATGTTGGGGTTAGCTCAGTGAGATGGCACTCCAAAGTGATGCCGTGAGATGCTCCAAAGGGCGTTGAGCATCGGCCAAAACCGCGGTGATGCCATGGGTGATTTGGGTATGGGTCAAATATGGTCAAATATCAATGATCCAAGGGAAAACATGGGAAAACCATGGGAAAACCAACAATTTGAGCGATTTTGGGTGTTCTTAGTGGCAAACCATCCAATCCCATTTTTCCATTTTCAGGCTACAATACCCTTTGACCACTGCTCTCCTATCGATCCTATAGAAACTTCACTGAGGAATACTCCGGAAAGTGGACCATCCCAACCTCCAATGGAAATGTCGCTTGGACCTTGGCTGTCAATCCGACCTCGATGGTACTCGTACGATGAGTTTCTCACCTCTTGGAGGTGATCTATGGAACCTGTGACACCAAAATTCCACACGTCAGTCTAGCGATCTTTTTTGGGATCTGCGGCTTGAAACTGAGGTCCATTTCAAATCAAATGTCGGAATACTACGGTGAGGATGTTCTGTTCGAGGCCGCTGAAGAAGTGGAAACAGCACCTACTGTAGTGGCATTGCAGAACTTCCAAGACAACTGCT
Source organism: Cladocopium goreaui (assembly GCA_947184155.2). Classification (NCBI taxonomy): domain Eukaryota; class Dinophyceae; order Suessiales; family Symbiodiniaceae; genus Cladocopium; species Cladocopium goreaui. Next base: position 181,235 of record CAMXCT020006670.1, on the reverse strand, counting down.
GCAGGTTTGTGAAGATTATAATTATGCCAATGTGGAAACCATTGGCGGTTTACCCAGTTCGTCCCTTTTGGCATGGTCTTGTCTAGGGATTTCGAGCCCCTTTTGTGAATGAGTCCTCTGGACTCCTTCATGGTCAGGTTTGGAGCAATGGTCGCCGCTATGCAATTGGCCGTGAGGTACCTTAAAGGATATGTAATTTTTAGGTGATTGAAAGCCTTCGGAACCACACATTTTGCTTATTTTATCTTATTTGTACTAATCGTATTCACTCGTATTCTCTCATTTTCAACTACCACCAAAAGATGTACGCATATTTATTCTTGAACTCCCAGTTTTGACCCTTACCAATATCCTCCAATATCAATGATATATTATCAATGATCATGTCCTAGTTGTAGCCTCTTTGCCAAAATGTGCCGCAGTGAGTTGCGGCTGTCCAGGGCGATCCAGATGATGCTGATCATGATCAACGTATGGCGGTGCCGTTGCGGGTGCTGTCAGGAGACCTGGGTCCCAGCTGGCCCGTTGTTGGTACCGTTGGCCGTAGCCACCAGTCCCTTCCGTTGGCCAAGATAGACAGTTCGTCACAAGTCAGAAGGAGTCGCAAGTAGCATCAATTATACAATCATACTGAACCAGGTTTTTAAATTGTTTATATAATAATCATAATTAATTGTGCCCCTAATCAATCATACAATCCTGTTATTCGAATGGATATTGATTGATATATTGTACAGTTTATCGTTGATCATGATATTTACTGATTAATAGGTAATAACATATTGTCATATTATATCATATATTATATATGAATTACCTGTTGATATTATTGGACGATCAATCATATTCCTGATCAAAAGGTATCTGCAAAAGCTGAGGCAGCTGCTGGCAAACGAGGCACGCAGCAGACAACGCCGACGCCAACGCGAAGAGGAGGACAGCTGTGATTTTGGTAACTGAAGCATAATGAAGTATAGCTAATGCATGCTTTTATTTCTATTTATTTCTATACCATATATATAATATGTTGTATATTAGAATGTATTAAACAAAATACAGTATTGCATAGGTATTATATATATATATATGTTACATGTCCAGAACATATATATATATATACACATATTTATACACAGTTAGATTCAGATATGTGTCTAGAACATCTATCATGTATAGATACAATATTGGTATCTATGGGCATCATACGAGTGGCGGGTGATCTTTGGCACATGGCGAGTTTTTGGTGAAGGCTTGAATCGAAGCCAACTCGGCAGGGGTTTCCAAGAGAACTCTCGGCCAACTGATATGTCAACCACATTGGGCAACATATCTCATCAAAACTGTGATTTACATAGAACAGATGATATTTGAACGTGTGAGCTTATTCAATGGCACTGGATGGCACCGGCTCCCTAGGAACAGGAGCCTGAACCTGAATCCGTTCAGGCTGGGTTTGTGCTAACAGATTGCTAATATCACTCCATGGAGTTTTGTGGTAGAACGCGATGATTCAGGCCTTGACGGGAGGCTTGCGACTAGCACACACTGCTGATCTGACATGTATGTTGTATAGGATACACACATATATATATATATATATATACTGTGAATATTCAACAATTCCAAACCCAACATGTGACATCCTGGCAGGTATATTCCGCGGCGACCTGGATTGTTCATGGATCACTCGATCCGTCCGTATCGCCAACACTGCATGGCTCAAGGAGGAGGGCGGGAGAGGCATCTTGAGACCAAAAAGGAACAGCAGTTGGCACGGCATCAGTGGAACAGGGTTCCAAGGGATATTGGGGTAGGATAAATAGTCCCCATAGGTTTCGCATTGGTAGCGGAGCACAGGCTGCCGCAGGGTATAACCATTTTGGAAAAGACTTTAATTCAGGGTGGGGCATCCTGTACAATTTTGATTGCACGTTTGTTGTGCTTGAAAAAGTATTCTATTTTTCCAAAAGTAAAAACATTTTGTTTTTCAAAAAAAACTTTCTTCCACTGTAGTGCGAACAGAGCCATGCCTTCGATGGATGGCGCGGATGCGCAACCTGCGGAAGCAGCCGGATCGACCTTGCCGGCGAGCCAACTGCCTTGGCAACAGATTCCCCTTTTTGACCCTCAGACGACGGACATCCAGGTCTATGCCAGAAAGCTCCAGTTTCTCAAGGATATATGGCCTGTGGAACACCTGTCGCAGTTAGCACCTCGAGCTGCTCTTCAGGTTCAGGGAGTGGCTTTCCAGAAGGTAGCCCGTTTGGACCCTGAGAAGTTGAGGAGTGAAGCTGGAGTCAAATACCTGGTGGAGTCGCTGGGGGGGAGCTGGGGAAAGATACCAAGTGAGGAAAAACTCTCACTGTTCGAGAAGGCCTTCTACCAGACAATCCAAAAGACAGACGAATCAAATGATTCGTACTTGGCAAGACATGATGCCTCCTTCGAGGATATGATGGCCAAAGGTGTATCAATGGAGGAGGTGAGAGCCTATGTGATGATTAGACAATCTCAACTTAGCAGTGAAGACAGGAAAAGGATTGTGGTGGAGACGGAAGGAAACCTCACCTATGCAGGAGCTCGCAAGTCGTTACGACTGTTGGGATCAAGGTTTTTCCAAGATCTACAGGGTACTAGCAAGGCTGGAAAATATCGCACCTACGACGTGAACACCGTCGACAATCTCGATGAGGCAGCGCTTTGGACATCAGAGGCCGAAGCCTATGATGAAGAAGCCATGGTCCAAGCTCTACATGATGCTGGAGATGAAGATGCCGCCTTCATCATGGACTTTGAGGATACCGTGATTGAGGCAGTTCAGGAGAGCCCTGAATTGGCTTCATGTTACCATACCTACATGGAAGCCAGAACACGCCTTCGCGAGAGGGCCAAGTACCGTGGTTTCTGGAGCCCTAGTGCACTGGGCAAAGGTAAAGGGAAGAAGGGCAAAGGGGCTTCGAACAAGGGGTTTGGGGGATCCAGACCCAAATCTCTGGCAGAGAGAATTGCCACTTCGGCATGTCGCAAATGTGGGCAAGTGGGCCACTGGAAGAAAGAGTGCCCGTTGACAAATGCCAAGGGTGACACCAAGGGCAAGACGTCACCCCCGGACACCATCACACTGGCAGAGGCTTTGGTGACCTACCCGACGGGCATGGAATCTTCGAGCACCTACATCGAGGAGTTGCCGACCGAGCTCCCGGAAAACGCAGTGGACATAGGACTGAAGGATCATGTTCAAAAAGGAGTGGAACATGTTTTCCTGGGCGAAAGTTTTGAAACAACAAGCACTATCGAGAATTATACAGTCCCAAAATATTTCATGAAAGACCCCTCAAAAAAGTTCCAACTGTTTCAAAATTCAGTGACAACCATGATGCATGGACGACTCAAATCTTCCATCAAGATGAACAAAGGGGGTCATCAGAATTTTAAGAATGGTTTGAGAGTTCGTTTGCAATCCTGCTGTAGGAAGCATGGACACATGAACCTGCCAGAGACCTCCGCAGTGACTTCTCCCCGTGATCCATTTCTCCCGACAGACAATTTTCAGTCTGTAAATGATGCTGCCGCGGTTTTTTACAGTCATGAAGAAAGGGCCCATGAAGCAGTCATAGACACTGGGGCTAGCCGATCCGTGATCGGAGCTGAGCGTGTGGAGGGTCTGGTTGACAGTATTGTTGAAAAGACTGGTTGCAAAATCAAAAGGGTTCCTTCCACAGTGCAGTTTCGTTTTGGGAATAGTGGCACTCTTCAGAGTGAATATGCAATTTGCATTCCGCGACAGCAAAAGGGATGGATCAGAGTAGAAGTCGTGCCTGGCCGGACACCGTTCCTTGTTTCAAATACGGTGTTGAAAGAGATTGGTGCACTGATTGACCCACGAAATCAACAGATGAAATTCCTTGAAAACGACACGGTTATTCCATTAGGAACCTGTAGGAAAAATCTGCTGTGTGTTGATGTTGTCGCACTACTCAATGTAGAAGGGTCCAGGGATGGGAGAGAAGAAATTTATCATGCTAAGGAAACATCGAGACCGAAAACTCATGAGGATGTTGATGAAAAAGAAAAAGAAAAATCCTGGGACAACAAAAAGGGTTTTGATCCTCTCCTGCCATTTTCTCCTTCTGTTTGCATGAACGAGATGCCAGAAACCCATGTACAGAAGAAACCTCCGTTTGAGAAAAATGCAGTGTTGGAAATTAATCAATCCAGAGCTCCATTGGTAGCTCAAGTCACCAACTCCGATCATCAGCCAAGGGATTTCGTTGAAAGCCATGAGCACCCGAGCAGACCTGAAGTATCTTCAGGACGAACTGTCAGGGGAGGAGGATGCCAGCCTCACCATCGAAGAGACCTACTCCCAGAGACAGGGAAAGTACAAGATTCCACCAGGTGTCCGAACACTATCCGAATGGGGGCAACAAGTGATTCCCAGTGGGAAACAGGCTGGAAAGACCTTCGAGAAGGTATTCATGGAGGACGATGGATACCTGATGCAGATCAAGAACCGAAAGGCATCATCAGCATGGATGCTCAATCTCCAGAACTATATGAGGGCCATGTGGGATCATCGTCATCGCCACCAACTACCAGAATCAGTGAGCCAAAACAGCCAGCCAAAGAGCAAGGCACAGCCGACGGCAGTTCCTATGGCAAGTGCCTCCAGGAGTCGGCAGACACTGACGAAGGACGAAGACTGGGAGAAAGTGACCATCGACAAAACAGGCCAGAAGAACAAGAGAGACATCCACGAGGTGAAAGAGAGGACATCGACCAACATGGCAACGGAACCCAACCAGGAGAGAGTCGAGAAGATTCAGATGCAGATCGCCATCTTGCAGAGAGAACTGGCTCGGGAAACACAAGTGCCCGAAGACCAGTGAAGGCGAGTAAAAAGAGCCCCAAAAAGCAGGAGGATCCCAAAAGCCAACAACTGGAGTTGTTAAGTGAAAGCCAAGTGATGTTTTTGCATAATGAGATCTCAAATCGAATGTGTGAGATACAGGGCGGATTGTCTACTCTCAAACAAAAACATCCAGCTGTGGCTTCAATTCACCCAAAACATGTTCCAAGCAGTCGGCCAGTTGATCTTCTTGAAATTTACTGTGAAAAGGATTCCCAAATCACCCAACAAATTAATAGGTGTGGGGGAAATGCGATTCGGTTCACCAAGGAAGATGGAGACCTTAGCACTGACCAGGGGATCAACAAACTGTGGACTTGGGTGGAAATGTATGAACCCAAACATATTTGGGTAGCCCCGGAATGTCGGCTTTGGGGGTCGTTCTCCAGATTCAATATGGGGAGAAGTATGAACCTACAAAATTCAATCTTGAAACAACGAAAAAGAGATCTGTGTCATTTGACATTATGTAACAATCTCTATCTTCATCAGGTTGCCCATGGAAGACATTTTCATTTGGAACAACCCGTTGGATCGGAGATGACCAAACAACCACAGTTACATGATGTCGTCACGGGAACACTTCCAGCTTTCTTCGACATGTGCCAGGCAGGTGGTTTGAAAACCCCCAATTCCGAATCTTTTCTTCAAAAAAGGACACAAGTATGGACTACAAGTAGAGGGATGCACCAATTGTTGCATGGTCAAAACTGTCCCCGAAATCATGTCCATCAACCCATAAAGGGGAATGTCAAAGGAAAAGATCATAAATGGGTACGGTTGTCAGCATATGCAGCGGCCTATACGGCAATGTTTGCACGACGGGTAGCCCAATCGGTGATGTATATAAACCAAGGGTCCGAAAAACCCCTTCTTTTCGAGGAACTCCTCATTGGGGAAGACATCGAAATCCGAGGGGGTGCACCAAAAAGGCCACTGGCACAAAACATTTTAGAGCTGCGGAAGTGTCGAAGACGGCACGATGGCAAAGGACCCCCGACCGAGGCAGACAAAGCTGCACATGTGGGATCCAAAGACATGGTTTCTGATGAGGTTGCATGGAAGAGTGTAGTTGCTCTCTTTGAGAAAGGGGCCCCAAGGGTAGGAAACTCTCTGTGCTGGGTAGGTGATCCCAAAATTGAAAGACTGCAGCAACTTGTCCCTCATGTAGATGTACAATTGGTTATCACATGCAGGGGTACTGAACGCCATCGAGTTCCCGGAATTCAGATCAGCAGGGAGAATATTCCTCTGCGCAAAACAGTATATGTGCATCGAACTACGGGTCAGGTTGTAGACATGGGAGAGTTTGAAGAATGGGAAAAATTGTCCAAGGCCAAACAAACCCGAAAAGCTGGGCCAGCTCGAATCTCGTTGAGTATTTTTGGGAGACCCAACGTTGATGGTTTGGAGGGAAACGGTGGTAATGGAGTTGTTTCTTTTGACCTGCGTAACGGGGAAGAGAGTGTTGTACGTGGAGGCCATGGACAAGATCACCCGATGCCTCCTGTGAATACATCAAATCTGACATCCAAGGATGGTGCGGAACAGTTGCCACTGGTTGAGATGGAAAAGGGATGGCCTCCTAAGATAATTCCCGTGCATGGGCCGGCATTTCTACGACTGGATTCAGAGAGAAGATCTGACCTCATGAGGTTGCATCACAATCTCGGACACCCGGATCCATCTCGCTTGCAGCGACTGTTAGAGGCACAAGGTGCCGATCCGCAAGTCATAGCTGGGGCACTTGACATGCAATGTGATGTGTGCTTAGAGACTCAACCGAAACCCAAGCTTCCTCATCCAGCAGCGATTCATGAGAATTTGGATTTTAACGATGTTGTGGGAGCGGATGGGGCATATTGGACTTCATCAATGGGCCAGTCGTATCACTTCATGCATTTTATTGATGAAGGTACTTTGTATCACACGGGTATGTTGAGTGGACGAAGCACTGAAGAACAAATCACCACATTTGAACAAGCCTGGCTCCAATGGGCCGGACCCTGCAAAACCCTATATTTGGATCCAGCTGGGGAGTATGTAAGTGCAAGGTGGAATCAATACCTCCAAGGGGAAAATATCAGGGTTGTCATGGCCGCTGGGGATAGCCATTGGCAAATAGGGCGAGCGGAAATTCATGGAAAAATAGTCAAAGATATGCTCACCCGTATGGACCGAGAAGACCCAATCAAGGATGTCAAAGACTTCCAAAAATGTCTTCGCCAGGTCTTTGCAGCGAAAAATTCACTCTCTCGTGCAAAAGGTTTCACACCAGAACAGGCAGGCACTGTTGGGGAAAGCGAGGAGTTTGCCTGCTTCACTTACTTCAGATACTGATGGTGGAGCCCATGCACTGGCAGAGAGTGAGACACCGGAAGGCCTTCATTTCAGAGAAAGTCTCATGCGTCGAGAACAAGCACGACGCGCTTTCATACAGGCTGACAACGATAGTGCATGTCGACGAGCTCTTCTGAGAAGGAGCCGCCCGGGCAGTGTAGAATTTGAGAAAGGAGATTGGGTACTATATTGGAAGAAACTCCAGGGGAACCCAAGGGGAGCTAAAGGTAGATGGCATGGTCCTGCTCAGGTTATCACGGTGGAACAGAAGAGAGTGGTATGGTTGAGTCATGGGGGGTATTTGATCAGGGCTAGCCCCCAACATCTGCGTCCAGCATCACTCAGGGAGTATCATGCCCTTCCAAGGGATTCAAGTGGGAGAGTTGTGGATGAGACAGTATCCCTTCAGTCTCGCAACTTCCATACCCTCACGGATGTTCCACCAATGGAAGACACTATGTATGAGCCATCAATAGCACCCACCGAAGATCTCCGAACAAATGACCAACCCGAACACGAGATCTCTCCACCAATAAGTGTTGAGGGGGAAACTCCAAAACATGAGGATGGAATTCCCTCAAATGAGTTGACACCAGGGGATCTAGGGGGGTTGGGAATACCTGTTCCTGATGATGAAGGGGATGATTCTTTGTGTGTTTTTGGTGATGATGTTGTTGTGGAACCCCAAAAACCTGGTGTTTGGGAAGTCAATCTTCAAGAAGAAGTGGATATCCCTCACAATGAAGAAGTAGCGGAGAAAGATTTTGCAGAATTAATTTTATTGGCCACGTCAACAAAGAAACAGCGTGTGGAAGTACAGTGGAGAAATTTAAACGAGCATGACCGTCAGCTGTTCAAACAAGCCAAGGCCAAGGAGGTCGGTGCTTGGCTGGAACACGGCACGGTCAAACGACTCGCAAAAGGGTCACTCCCACCAAATCGAATCATGCGCTGCAGATGGATCCTGACGTGGAAGCCACCGTTGCCTGGATCGAAAGAGTATCGACCAAAAGCAAGACTAGTGGTTCTAGGGTTTGAGGATCCAGATATCGCCACAGTCCCAAATGATGCTCCCACTTTGAGTAAGGATGGCAAGCAGCTGATTTTGCAGAAAGTGGCTAGCAATAAGTGGTCATTACTCAATTTCGACATCTCCACGGCATTTTTGAAAGGAGAAGGTGACGGACGTCCATTGGGCATTCACCCACCACCAGAGATTTCCGAAGCCCTTAATTTGCAACCAGAGGAACAATGTGGGCTCACTGGTGGAGCATATGGCCGCATTGATGGTCCATATCTGTGGTATCAGGCTTTTAAGAAGTCTTTGGAGGAACTTGGTTTTGTTTCGTGTCCTTTGGACAATTGTGTTTTTACTTTAATCACCAAAGACCATCAGAACAAACCTGTCGTTCGAGGGGTACTTGGAATTCATGTCGATGATGGTATAGGAGGTGGGGACGATTACTATATGGAAGTCATTGGGAGACTCCGGGAAAGGTATTCCTTTGGTGCTTTCAATATTGGGGAGTTTGATTTCTGTGGAATCCGTTACCGTCAAATGGAGGACGGCAGTATTGAGCTGCGCCAGAAAAAGTATGTAGAACAAATCGAACCCATTCAAATTTTGAAACATCGACGCAAGGAACCTCAAGCTCAAGTCACGGAGCAAGAGCGACAGTGTTTGCGGCAGATTTGCGGATCCCTTCAATATGCGGCTGTACAGACTCGCCCAGACATATGTGCCAAGGTTGGATTGCTCCAGTCGGCCATACCCAGAGCATGCATCGAGGATTTGTTGGAAGCCAACCGAGTTCTGTTGGAGGCCAAAGCTCATCCAGTGACACTTTTGATTGTTCCCATTCCTCAATCTTGTGTTGCCTTTTGTGGTTTTTCGGATGCTTCTTTTGAGACAAAGAAGGGGGTATCATTTAGGCAGGGGACAATTGTTTTCACGACGGATGGAAATATGGCCAAAAATCAACTCACAGTGATTTGTCCAATAGCTTGGTCCAGTAGAAAGATACCTAGGGTGGTTCGAAGCACTTTGAGTGCTGAGGCTTCAGCTTTGAGCAGCACCCTGGATAGAGTCAGTTGGTTGAGGATCATGTGGGCTTGGTTGTGTGATCCAAGCATAGATTGGACGAATCCATCAGAGATTCTTCAGGGAGCTCCGTTGGCTACCATTGCAACTGATTGCAAATCCGTTTACGACATAGCGACGAAGACATCTCCACCAGTATGTGAGGAATTTCGTACTACTTTGGAGTGCCTTTTGGTAAGAGAGAGGCTGGCTGAGCATTGTCGACTTAGGTGGGTAAGTAGTCAAGCTATGCTGGCTGACTGTTTGACAAAAGCAATGGATGGAGGAATGCTTCGCAAAGCTATTACTCTGGGAAAATATGCCCTGTTTGATGAACTTTCAATTTTGAAACAAAGGGCAGACCGGCGAGAACGTTTGAAATGGCTTTCAGAACAAGAAGCCAAAATTCAGAATACCAGGATGGTCACTGAAACCACTTAGAAATCATGTTGTTGTGGTTTGTGTTGTTTTTTTGTTTTTGATTTTTCTGTTTTTGACGAGTGTGAATATTCAACAATTCCAAACCCAACATGTGACATCCTGGCAGGTATATTCCGCGGCGACCTGGATTGTTCATGGATCACTCGATCCGTCCGTATCGCCAACACTGCATGGCTCAAGGAGGAGGGCGGGAGAGGCATCTTGAGACCAAAAAGGAACAGCAGTTGGCACGGCATCAGTGGAACAGGGTTCCAAGGGATATTGGGGTAGGATAAATAGCCCCCATAGGTTTCGCAATATACATATACATATATACATATATCTATATATATATATATACATATACATATATACATATATACATATACATATATATATATACATACATATATATATATATACGTATATACACATATACATATACACATATACATGTGTATGTATATGAACTAATGATGAATAGATGATATGTGTATACATATATATGCATGTATATTGTAGATATGCATCTTTGTACATACAGATACAACGAGTTACCTGTATGAGACATGGTATCACATGTGTGTACAGGTACTTGCATTATGGTTCACATGCACATACCTCTAAATTTAAACAACTCATATTGATCATTCTTCGCAGGCCGATGACCTTTGGGATGATGCCCAGGCTGCCGTGAGGGTCTCCAATGGACATGTTTCTGGCATCATGTCTCTCTGGAACCTTCGGGCCGCGTATCGTGCATTGCTCATTCCTGACAGGAACCCTGGGAATGGGGAGAGGAGGGCATGGATCTGGCCAGCGGCTCAGTCCGAGCTTTGATTTGAGGAAACTTTTGGGAGGCTTGCCAGTCTCAGTGTTTGAAGGGCTAGAGATAATGGTAAATCCTTTTCCACATAGAAATCACCAACATCCACCCACATCGACCAACATCCATGCATCCATCCATAGATCCATCCATAGCATATGTGATCATGCTCACTTTCCCAGAATTTCAAGGGAACATTACCCGGCAAGCCTTATATTGGATATATTTTAGATTATTTTGGGACAGAAACCAAGGTTTCCCGCAATTTGCTGATTATAATATTGATTGTGTATCCCATATGGGATACATTATATGCCCATGGTCCAAATAAAGATGGTAATCATCAATTATCATGGGATATATCTCCACAAGACTTGTAATAATGAAATGCAGTAAATGGTCCCAGATGATACAGTAGATCTCCATAAAAAAAATGGTTACAATGCAATATTCGTCTCCACAATCATATTGTTTATTCATGTTAATATCATATCCTCATGGTCCCCATAAACATAATATGGTAAACCATATAGGACATATCATATGTATATTATATCTATACATATATATATATATATATATATCATATTGTTCCTGGCTTATTATTACACCCCATATGGGGACATAAATGATATAATCCTCATGGGATATCTATCTATCCTATTTTGTTCCGCCCAGGAGATGGAGAACGAGCCTCGACGTGAGGACACTGCGATGCAGGATGTGGAGGTGGCAGATGGCAGATGGATTGGATGTGGCTATGGGATATGGCAACGGCTAAAGATCCGACCTCTATATATTTGTATATATATATATATATGCACATGCAGTGGAGTATCATCAGACAATGTTGGCTTGCTTACTGCTCAACATGTTCAGTTTTTGTCAGAACCATATTTGTAGCAATATTCATGAATGTATATCAGCAGTTTGGGGTAGGTTTAGGCTGTCGATGCTGTCGGAATGAGTGGTTGTTCTCGGTATGCACAAGCCGTTTGCGAATTGAATTTCAAGCAAGTTTGAATTTCGTTTGACAACAGATTCCGATTGGCATTTGCTTTGCTACTCATTAGTGTTCCTTGGCGGCCCAAAGGCCGAAGACGTGCGCATGCTGTGAGGTGCAAACATGTGGGGATCCACGAGTTTTGGATAGGCAAGAGAAGCACGTCCATGACACGGGTCAAGCAAGAACACAATAGAAAACATACTGAGAATGCCATTGGTTGCTACTTAGCAACTGGTCGCTTGACAGTTTTGCAAACAGTACAGCTGATAACATGCTATGAAAATATATCCGGTGTCGCTTTCTGCTGTTGTTTTTGCAGTCATAGTTCTATGGCTTTATTATATATATATTATATATATACCCATCGCTGGCTTTGGTAGCAAGACTGTCAAGACTGTCGTTCTGTGGACTCTGTTGACCTTCCGACTATACCCGTTGGATCCCGTTGGTGGTGAAACTGTGAGGCTGACGGCAAATCGCTTCACGGGGGCTGCAGAGCCCAACTAGCGTGGCCTAAACAAATTTTAAGTTTGGGTGATTTTTAGGTAACAGCGTGAGACATGGCAGCGTGGCTTGATTTTGTGACCATTTGCTGACCTCTATGATTCTCTCCCAGTGAGGCACATCGGGAGATGAGTCTCAATGTGGTTTTGATGTTTGTTTTCAGCTGGCTAGACCCTGGAGACCCTGGCTGCGCTTCCATGAGAATCCTGCCACAGCTAAAGCGTGATTGCAAAAAGGTGGAGGAGACTTTTTTTCAGGTACAACACCAGATGATAGGCTACTTAGATCTGTTCGAATCTGCTGATAGATGTCCTGGCATCTCAGAGTGACTCCTTCCTGATGCATCCGCGAACCCGAAAGTTTTCCCGACCAAGGGCCCAGCAGTGGCAGGCTTGAGCCATTTCCACCAGCATCACTAGCATTCAGAACTTTGAGAATTTTGAGGACGTACTGTATTGGAAACCCTTGTCCAAGAGTCTAGGAGTTTAGGACAAAATCCAGAAAGGTCTCGGGAGTGTCATTAGCTGTTGGTCTTGACAAGATGCCATTATTGTATATTATTGTGACATTGTACGCGCGGGAATGTCCTTATGGAATATGTAGCCGTATAATGTAGATACTCGCACCAAATTTTTGAATCTCAGACTTCTCATGCCGCAAAAAGGACAGCACAACAGCTGCAGAGAATGCTTACGTAACAATATGATACACTATGCCTATATCATGCGAAAGTCCAAGCTCACAGTTTGGAAAAAGTGAACGGATCAGTTTTAAGTGTTGCATCAGCTCGTAACCTCGCGTTGGCTCGCAAGCCATTGCCAATTCACATTCTGCAGCGGCAGAGTGTGGCGCAGTTTGGAGGGGACTCCTGAGCGGCCCCTGGGCGGTGCCTCATCTGACGAACTTCAGGCCATCGACAGGCTTAGATGGATCAGAATGCCCAACATATTTTTTTTTTCGTATGTGTGTCTGTGTTTTTGCCTCCTTGGAACTTGGAACCTCTGTGATGATCAAGAATTCACAATTGCGTCTTTTTGACTACTTGGTGCTGGCATTTGGCATTCTTTGATTGCTTCCTGCGCGACTTTTCTCGCAAAAATTGGTGATAAAACACATGCTGAATATTGTTGAATTATTTGAGTTGCCTCTTGACGGGGCTCTATTTTTCTCTCCATGTCTTGACTTTATCTTAGTTCATCAACAGCATCATCGTTCGTGATGAGTCACTGTTGACCGTCGACCGAGATGGTAAGCTTGGACTATTTTAGCTGCTAGGCTTGTACATATCACCTCTCCTGGCTCGACTGGATGCTGACGCAGTGCGAGGAATTTCTTGTTGGCACATTTTTACTGCACCAGACCCATGGAATCCATGAAGTCTGTGGATAGGTTAGCTACATCATTCTACTTGTACATCACTGTCATGGACAAAAATTAAAGGACATCAGTATTCCCCATCCAACAGGTCAATGAAATGCAATGGCTGCATTTTCGGACTCCCTTTATCTCTTTCAAATCAACCCTATGTCATCACAAGTTTCTGCCAGTTTCTGGGGATTGGAACAGCTAACATTCGCTGAGAGGCTGCGTCAGCACTGGGATATCGAGGCTAAAGAGTGATGGCTTTCCTGAGATAGGAAAGCCACAGAACATCTGGGGGGTTGAGGCAGTCAGGCTGCACATGATGAAAATCGGTGGGCTGTGATGGTGATGTTGACATACTGACATCTTTTTCTTTTTGCTAACTCTCTACCTTTCCAAAGTTGGATTTGTGACGATTTTCAGGTGTAACTGGTGCTTGTCCATGTTTTTCGAAGATTTCCTTTGCATGATTCATATCATGCATAATATGTCTATTAAAAACAAAAGCTAAAGAGAGCATGCCCATCATATGCAACATCCAACATGCGCGCATTTTTGCATACGGATTCACAGATTCATGGAGCCTGATGACCCTGTGGAACCGGCTATCTAAATGTATCTAACACTTTATCTAACGCTTTATCTAACATGTTCTAACCTTAATCGGAAATGGCAGGTGGCAGGTTGTTGACAGGTTTTGTCCCCTTTTGCATGCAGGAGCCTGGCTGATAATCTTGCGCGAAAGCCCAAACCTTGACGTGCCATGAAATCAATCAGTGGATCGCAGGGATCCGAGCCCATGAAGGGCAGTGCCGCCGAGGATCTGAGAGAATGTCCACCACTTTTTTAGACGTTGGGATGGAATCAAATGGATCCAACATTATCCAACTCATGTAAACTCTCATGTTACTTGTTACTTCCAACCTAGAATTGCTAGTAGGCCAGAACTTAGTTTCTCGATACTTCAGAACAATTGGACATTGAAGACCCTCTCTCAACAATAGAATTCTGATTTGATGCAACTCATTTGTCCATGTCAATGTTTCAATGTTTGATTTGATTCAAGATCTGAAAGCGCAATCCTTAGTGAGCAAAGAACTGGGATCTGCTGTTGTGGGGTGCCTAATCATTGGGCCTCCACGCTTGAAGTGGCACCGGGCTGCGAATTTTGCGCGGAAGTCTCCATTCGCGGGGCGACTGAGATCATGGGAACGGTATGCAAATTTGAAGATCAAGATGGAACAGTAGCATTTTGAACTGCAAGCGGTAGTGACTCTGCTTACTGTGTGATGTAAGTTCCAGAGGTATCACCTACTTGCTTTGGATCTCTCAACTAAGAGCCTGAAGATGTTCGAAGGAACAAAATGAGTCTTGGTCTTAGAAGTGTTGCAGCAGGAAGTCGATCAAAGATTGTCAAACATGCCTAGATAATAGAAGTGTGGAAGCCACCGTGGGATCATAATGGCCTCAGTTGCCACAGACACAGCCCCGCAGAGACCGAGAGGGGTTTCTGGGTCACAGCTGCTGATGACTGTTTCAGATAAGATCTGACTTTGATCATGGAGACCCTGGGGGCTCCACCCACTCCACTGGACCATAATGAACCCCTAGAAACATCTAGAAACAACTAAGCCTTTTGAATTCAGATCTATGTGGTGTGCCTTGTGCATTTTCTATAAATTTCTTGGGTTTTTGAACTGGCTTTACTTAACTTTGGTTCTTTAGCATGCCGATTCTCTCGAGGCTTGACTCCGATGATCAAGGATCTTACCATATGTCATGCGCAATCCAAAGATATCATCCCCCACCTCGGACCCGTCGGATATCCTAAGATCATCATCACTTCCTTTAACTTCCAGAACATCGAAAATCAAGGAAAATCATCACACATCACTAAACCAACCAAGAAAAAACAAATTCCAAGATGCTGAACCACAGAAACAGCTCCAGCCAAAGGGCGTAGACCAAACTGACACCCTGAGCTGCGACAGCCGCGCACCGAATCATCGGCAAGAAATTGGGGAGGCAGATGGAAGTGATGAAAGATTGTTGGTTACTGATGATTGGTGGATGGTCGGGGTTGGTGGTGCTGGTGGCGACTTCAATGCATTTCCATCAAATGCCATTCTCTTTAATAGTCTTTAATTATGTTATCTCTCTTGGATGATTCAACCTGCGGGGTACCGCCTGCGACTTTGGTAGTGGCATGTTGTTCCATGTTTGGCGGACCTCTTGTCCACGGATGTGCAACAGTTTGCTCCAACTTGTCAACTTCGCATGAAAAACAAACATTAGAACCACGAAGGGTGCCGAAAACAAATCACATGCTGCAAGTAGTTGTCCTCAAACATCGCTGCGACTGAGACTACGCCGGAACTGGACGCTTTAACGAGGTCTAATTACTTGTCAAAGGAAGTTTAGTTCGAAAACTTCCGAGTTACGGACGAATGTCCAGGGGCAGTCCCGTCAAGATGTCAACCAGGTTAGTAAGCAAGAGCAGATCACGTGTGGGAGCAGCAGAGAAGAGCAAAAGTTTGGGAACATGTGAATTCACTGCTGAAAACACTCTTTTTTCAGCTATCCCGGAGTCGCCGAAGTAGGGTCTCTGTTTCCGCAGTTCCACGGCTCGATCTGGGAAAGTTGTCGACAAAAAGTGTACAGGATTGTAGCGAGAGCTCGATTTGCACTTGAAAATGTTAAAAATCGAGGGCCACGCGCAGCACTTTTGGAAGATGAAGCTGGCAAAATGTGCACCAGACAGTAACTAGCGAGAGCTCGATTTGCACCTAGCGATGTTGTCACTTTTGGAAGATAAGGTCGACAAAATCTGCACCTCCAGAAGAATCTTCAAAAACTGAAAGGGCGACAGCATAGCGCGAACAAGCCCGCTCTGTTGATGCTGGACGAATGTTGGTCGATTTGGCGCGACGCTCCTGCTATGCGGGTTAATGCAACTGGCTGCGACAAAACCTATTGGCATAGCTGCGCGCAGCAAAGCATTAGTGGTGCTGCAATGCTTCTGCACTGCGGCATTGCAGCTGGAAGTTTCTAGATGCATTGTAACAGCTGTGCGAAACGTAGTTTTAGAATTTTTAGATAATATAATATCTTGTCAGTGTGCTATGCGGGATTTTGGCTGGAGGTTGCTAAACGCATTGTAACAGTTGTGCGAAGAGAAGACATGGGTTGCAGAAGCTACAGAAGAGGATGAAGAGGCTGGGAGGCACCTCAGAGCAGGGTCAGAGAAGAAGTAGCCCAGATAAGAGCGTGCTCAGAGAAGAAGTAGCTGAGAGAAGAGGTGCCTCAGCGAAGAGGTCTGTCAGTGAAGAAGTAACTAAAAAAAGCTCACTCATCCATCCTTCACTGATTCATTGATCCATGGATTCATTGCTTCACTGCTTAGCTGATTCATTAATTGATTCCTTGGTTTTCATTGATTCACAGCAGCATCATGGGTTCACTGAATCATCGATTCATTGATTCACCGATTCATTGATTCATAGACTTACTACTTCACTCATTCATTGATTCATCGACTCACGTTTTTTTCTATTTCGTTCATTCATTCATTCATTCATTCATTCATGCATTCATTCATTCATTCGTTCGCTCGTTCATTCATTCGGTCAGTCAGTCAGTCAGTCAGCCAGTCAGCCTGTCAGTCAGTCAGTCAGTCTGTCAGCCTGTCAGTCATTCAGTCATTCATTCGTTCATTCGTTCGTTCGTTCATTCGTTCCTTTGTCAGTCACGGAGTCATTGATTCACGGATCATTGAGCCATTGTTTCACTGAATCATCAGCTCTAATTCACTCATTCATTGCTTCATTGATTGATTGATTGTTTTTGGTTTATTGATTGGTTGATTGATTGATTGATGATTGGTTGATCGATCCATCGATTGATTAACCGATTCACGATGCATTGTTTCATATTGATTTATTGGTTCCTTGCTTCACTGATTCATTGTTCACTGATTCATAGACTCACTAATTTACTCATTGGTTCGCTGACTCCTTGGTTCAATAAATCACCGACCCACAAATTCACTCATTCCTCGGTTCCTTGATTCATGGGTTCATTGATTTTTTGATTCATTGGTTTATATACTGGGCCAGTTGCGCATGGATTCTTTCATGTCAGTTCATTTGCATCTCAGCCACCACGTGCTCATTCTTTGATGCACCTCACAACTTGAACAGTTCACTGCTTCTGCATCTCACAAACGTGCCTTTAGGCCATCTTCCTAGAGTCGTTCTCTATTTTCGAAACTTCCGCCCCGACGCGGGCCGGGCACTATCTGGTACTTTGCAATAAAGGCAACTTACAGACATATTAAAGAAACAGTTTGTTGGGTGCATCAGTACCCCTTGGCTTGAGCCATACCTATCTGTGTCACCTGTTTATCAAATAATTGTTTTGGCTAGTCAGCCGGGTGCATCACCGCCAACTGTGAAAGCCGCAACTGGCTCATGGGGAGCTGCTTTGCAGCGTCATCCTGGATATGTCCCGGGGAAAATGTTCAATGTTCATAAGCAGACAGAAAATAACTAGAATCATGCGTTCTTTGCACACGACGCAGAATCCCTCAGAACAACAAAAAAAATCCCTAAATTTGAACAAAAATAATTTCCAAAGTTATTGAATCACATACCTGCACTTTCCAGTATATATACAGTGTTAGATGTATATACTATATACAGATCCCGCATCCAGCGGCCTGTCATATCAGTCTACAAGCAAATGGTCTACCACTCGAGGTTTGGGCCGCTTGTGACTCACAGACATCGATGGCTAGTGCCGAAATCCTGAAAACTGGCATGACTCACAAACATGGCCCTAATTAATGTGGACCACCCTATCAGATCTATCACCAAAGTGTTTTTTGTTCTTCATGGGGATTCATAGAGTAACATTTGGGATCTCTGGGTTTCCGGCTCTGTGTCTTCGGGGTGTTGGAGGGGCACGAGATCGTTGGAGGCACAATGGCGGCAACGCCCAATGTGTCTGTGGCTGCCCCCTGGTGCCTTTGAAGAGCAGCAGATACAAAGGACTTGGATGCACAAAAAGTCTCAGCACTATATACATATATATATATATACTTCCTTTCTTCTGATAATATCCTACTAGAAATTCGACTAGAAACCATGATTATTAGGTGGATGGCACCCGAAGACCAACAAGTACTGTATTGTTGGATGATTTGGATGTGTTGTGTGAGGCCAAATTGGTTTGTTTTTCTTTTGTCAGTGTCTCTGCTGTCCAAGGCACAGGGAGAGTCTGTACATGTGCATAGACGTGGCATAGCCAGAGCTTTCTCCTTGCACCAAGCAGTCACCTCTTCCACCTCCAGCATCCAAAGATCACATCCGATTCCTGAGGATTTCAGAATTCAAAGTTGGCATCATTGGTTGTCATTGTCTATCATCCCTTATCATCCTCTTATCATTACCATCATCAGTGGCCATTTAAGGAACCTAAAGTGGGGGTACCTACCATATAATTATAAAGTCTATGTATGTCTATGTAAGAGCTATGTGAGGGGATATGCCCCCAGAATAGGGCGGCTTTATAATTTGATTGAATTTGTACTTTATATGGTACAGTACCTCCAGTTTGTCTACTTGGCCCATGAGGACCCGCTCCAAGTGCCGCATCCCTGGGCTTGGACGATGAGGACCAGCACAGCTACCACTTCTTGGGGTTCATTGCGTTGCACAAAGTGTTTTTCGGCAGGGTACATGTCCAAGATACTGTATTCGGATGTTTTTTTTTCCTCCACTGTTTGGGAATATGCATCACTTGGAACGTGCTTCTTTTGTTGTTCCCCACCGCACCTGCCAGGTGAGGGTTGTTAATTAGATGTTATCACAGTTGTTCTCCTCCTCGGCTAGCTATCCTCCTCCTGCTCCTCCTGCTCCTCCTCCGCCAGCACCTCCTCCACCACCTCTGCCTCCACTTCCACGTCCACTGTTGCCTTGCCAACTCTTCGCCAAGCTTTTCGCCAACGTCCGAGCTCAGTGTGCACCGCTGGACCTCAACCTGGGACCTGCCCAGCTCAGTGTGCACCGCTGGACCTCAACCTGGGACCTGCCCAGCTCAG
This sequence comes from Cladocopium goreaui, assembly GCA_947184155.2. Lineage (NCBI taxonomy): Eukaryota > Dinophyceae > Suessiales > Symbiodiniaceae > Cladocopium > Cladocopium goreaui. The sequence continues at coordinate 161,688 of CAMXCT020006670.1, read as the reverse complement.
TGTGCACCGCTGGACCTCAACGGCCAGATATAATGCCAGAAGAGATGCCAGATAGAATGTCAGATAGAATGCCAGAAGATATGCCAGATAAATGCCATAAGATATGCCAGATAGAGTGCCAGAAGATATGCCAGATAGAATGCCAGAAGATATGCCAGATAAAGTGCCAGAATGTTTGCCAGATAGAATGTCAGAAGATTTGCCAGAAGATATGCCAGATAGAATGCCAGAAGATATGCCAGAACATATGCCAGAAGATATGCCAGGTAGAATGCCAGAAGATATGCCAGATAGAATGCCAGATAGAATGCCATAAGATATGTTTGATAGAATGCCAGAAGATTTGCCAGGAACAAAATGTATAAATGTCATGGTGGGGATCACACGAAGTAAAGTATTTTTGTTTAAGCATTTAGTGGTGAACGCCAACCAAATAAGTGATTTGGGTGGTGAATTTCTGCGGTTCAGTGGTGTCGAAATTTCCCTTGACCTCGTGGGCTTGGGCCTTTTTCCACAGATGTCCATGCTAATCAGAGACAGTCATCCCGTTATATCCCATGATATCCCATTATTCCCATCACAACCTGGCTTGCCATTTTTTTGGTCAGTTCATGGACTTGGTGGATGAAGCAATCAGGAGCTGATTGAAAACGGAGCTCCGTGGTGGCCTGGGTAACTTTAATTGGGGCCATGGTGATAACCTCCATAAGTTGGTGTGCGCTCCCTTCAATTATGGAACATATATGGAACATATATGACATATATCCACTTATCAATAATGGAATAATAGTGGATGAATGGGTTTATATAATATCCACTAATTTATCTACGTACCTTTAAATCAATGGAACTCCATCCCAAAATGTTTGTTACAGTTGCAGTGTGACTATCTGCAAACAACTCTGTCGACAGTAAACGGTTCTTGCGCGGGTTTCCCGGGCTGCACCACTAGTCGCACCAGTCGCATCAGCCGGTCTTTGCCTATCTCACTTCTACGGTGACAGATGCTGACAGTGAGACAGAACCCTTAGCTACTCCAGAAACATAAGGGTATCAGAATGTTTTTTTCTGTTCTTGCAAGGAGCTTCAGGTGGAACATCCTCTTCAAGAACTTTGAGGCAAAATCTGAACAAATATGAGCAGTTATCTTTACATCCTGATGATTAATAGAATGTTGATTTCTTGTAAGAAGTACAGCAATGAACGTCAGCAAGTGAGGAACAACTTCATATGGTTTTGAAATCTTGGCAGGTTTTGGGTGATGCCGACCGTGCCTGTGGCTTAGTCGTACGGAAGTCACTGTCCAATTGGATGCGGCCAAGATTCAATATGTTTCACATATTTTCCCTTGAATGTCAGTCCCATTTGTGACGTGTTGTGGTATATTTGCGAGGCTATGACTGCCAATGCTTAAAGCATGTTGTTGGATATTTTAGCGAATAATTCACTACCTGGAGAGGACATGAAGGACGCTTTGCGCGCATATCACGAAAGCTAGCTTCTGCCTTCTGCTAGCTGAAGTCCCTCTTGCTTTAGCAAGGTATTGGGGGGGCTGGTCTCCAATCGCATGAAACTTCACAGTCAACTACCCCCTCCTGGCTGGTTCACAAGCAGTTTGGCCGTGGCTCAATCCCCCCGGGGACACCATCCTCATGTCGCCACTGGAAGCAACATCGGCAGCATCTGCATCCTCTGCATCATTGGCATCTTCAATAGGGCATGGTTCAATACATTTTCATACATTACTGTACTATCTGAGGGAGGATGAACATCCATCACAGTTTTTCATCATGTGTAATGCCTTTGATTTCCTTTGTCCTAGAAACTCTATACCAGTCCATCTAGCGCCGCTCAGTGCTGAGGTTCTGGTGTATCTGACCCTCTGGATTCAGAAGTGCTTGTCAGTTGCCTCACAGGCGGCGAATCACGTGGGGATTGTTGCCCGAGAGACCTTCTAGTCACTTTAAATCCACAAGCTGACACAGATTCCAACACAGTCATCTCTCGGATGTACTCCGAATTGCCTGGTGTCATCTCTGCCCGGTTTTGTGCAAGGCAAGCGGTGTTGATGAGGCCACCAGATCCCTCGAGGTTGGAAAATGCAACTAACTACTGTAATGGATTTGTGGACTTTTTGACCCAGAGGCCTCACCCAGTGGTCTTTGATGGTTGGCAGGTCCTGGCTGCATCAGACTTGCCTGGACCTGGAGATTCTGGGCAGCTTGGCCATGCTTGGCACCTGATTTGCAGGGCTGGTCTTATTTTCTTTCTGTGCTCCGACTTGAGTCTAAGCAGTCAATTGCACGGCAGATAAAATAACTTTAGCAGGTCCTGATCCGCATATATACCTGTTGGCCTTGATGCCCTGGTCTTGTAGCAGGTTCATTCTCAACAGCTTCTTCAAACCTGGCACACCGCAGGATTGCCAGATAGCCAAGGCAGGTTCTTTTGCAGCACGCGGGAACATGTCTCCAAATTGGCTGAAGCTGATTTTATCATATGTCATGATATGTCATAATGTTTCAGAATATGTCATTATATTTCATAGTATTCTTAGACAAAGTATTTCAGGTATGATCATATAGGGACAGCAGTACATACAATATTTTCTGGAAGTCCGACAAGATTTAGTTGCTGAAGTTCCATTTTGGTTGGTGCATGTTTTGGATTCCATCGAGTTGCCTCTGGTGGACACGTCAATGTTTGGACCAACTTGCGCAGCATTGACACTTTCAAAAACCTTTTGCGTACCTGTTGCGTGCATTGCAACCAAGTAAAACTAAGTAAAACTAAGTAAAACCCATGAACACAGATTTGACATAGCTCAAGAATCATGTTCAGTCTGGATTTTTGGCAGATATTGGCAGGCATGCTTGAAGCAGCTACGCCAGGAAGCGTCCAGCAGAGGGATCGAACTACCTTTCTGCGTAACAATCCCCTGGTATTTGCGGTGTTTTTTGTTAATCATGCTCCCAGAAGGTAACAGGTGTCTTCGGGGCCTTAGATAAGGTGGGATTTTCTAGTACCGTTCACGATTCGTGGATGAAAAGACGCGTTGCGCAATAATCTATATACATGTTTATGCCAACATCACCGGAGTATCCTGCAAAGCAGAAGTTGTCTAAATATGGTGATTCCAATGTCCCAGGTCTTATTTATCAGAAGAGGTTGGCCCGGTACCCATCAATAGCATTCTCATCTCTCAAAAGGAGACTGCTCACCGCTTCCTGAAGATCTTGTATCCTTCGGGCCAGTTGAACAAATGGTGGCCCATCCCTGAGGAAAGTGCCGAAGACAGTAATTAAGGCAGTCTTTGTATGCTGTCAAATCATCTGACGCTGTGACAAGGGATGCGGATACTGTATTTCCAAAGTTGCGATCCCCAATCAGCATTGGTTCTCAGTGAAATAGGCCATGCTGGAATTGTTACCATGGAAACATCATGATACAGTCCAGTACATCAAGCCAGAATCCTTGCTATCCCAAGAATGTGCCATGTTTTAGCCAAGGAGCCAGTTTTCCAAGAAGAGATTCATGAACTTGACCTTGTGAGGGTGGCCAGAGTTCTTCTGGCAGTGGCTGAAGTCGCACTACTTCAAGACATCCCCTCATGTGGCTTAAGAGAAACGCCATGCCTACCAACATCTATGACAATTCTATGACAATCATGGCAATGAGTATTGAGGTTGAATAATCAATCATGGTCGAATCGTCGTCAGAATTAAGCAGACTGTTAACACCTTTTGCATGTTTTGCGTACATGCGAAGATGAATATCCCGAAGAGCAGTACCAGGAATACGTTCTGGAAGTCAGTGCCACAAAGCTGCAACGACGCATCGTCATTGTTTGCAAAAGCCACGGTGTGCGCATACTTGTGGAACCATCTTGCCAGATTTGCGCTGTGTGCATAGGGGCATAATAGGTGCCATGTGTCCATTTTTCCTACAAGTTTTTGCCGAGTAATGTCGCCTTACTTTTTATAGTCCACCCGGATCTGTTTGACTGTCCTGGTTGTGGTTTGTTCGAATCTCTCAGTGGTGATTTCAAAACAGTTGAAATGTTGAGCAGCAGCTGATCAAATTCGACGTTGCGTACTGACATTTGTGGCCGATAAGTCCTTTGAGATAGCCCGGACGAAGCCGCGCATCAAAGAAGCCGCTGCAAAGGCCCCGTTTTCTGCAGATAATGCAGTTCGTCCCTGCTGGATGTGAATTTCCAGTGGATGTGTGTGTATATTATAGTGATTATATGTGATTATATAGTGTATACAATGGAAGTGCAGCTTCATATTTGAAGCCTCTCTCTGGAGATGGATGAGATGGATCAGATCAGCGTCGTTGTGGAGCTGTCATGAGTATTTGTGAGTTGACTGCCCCATGAAGTCCGTTTCAATCTCACATTGAATGTGTCGATGGAGGCAGCTCGCCCCAAAATGGCGGGCCAGCCGGTTCGGAGACCAAGACACTTGACAGCTACCCAAATCCCCACCATCCGAAGAATCACGTTGTGTCTTCACAGGATACGGTGAAGTACGTGAAGTACAATACCACAGAATAACATTTTGGGGGAAAGACATAATTATTGACTCGTATTGAACCTATTGGATGTCTTACGTCTTAGCTTGCTCATAGCTGTTTTGGATCCAGGTGAGGCCCAGTGATTTTTGTGCTTCGTGCTCCCAGTGATCCCCATGGCCATGGTGCTTCAAGTGGCCCTGTTGGTCGCTGGATGCGCCGCTGGATCCTCAATTCCGGCGGACCATTTGGGTGCGCCACATAAGTGGGTGCCGGCCGAGCAGTGCAGCTTTGCCAATCCACCAGTGGTGCCATACTATTGGGATCCAAATTGCACCAATGATCTCACCTCACTGGGCTGTTGGGCAGATGGTGTCCATGCAGAATGCCGCTTTTGTGGAGAAGAACCTTATACTGGAGTCCATTGCCCACTCGAGAGTATTACCCCAAGCAAGCAATGGTGCCAATTTGATGAGGCTCCAGTGGTCCCGCTTCTGGGTGTATATAATCAATTACACATTTTGGATGTCATGGACGTCAGTGAGTTACATGTTCTTTTTCACACTCTTTTCGTTCCAAATTTTCAGATATTTTCAGATATTTGGTCGGTAATTGTTCATATTTTTTCATAATTTTTCAGTATTGTTCAGGGCAGTCCCTTGGCATCCCCCAGGTTCTTCTGGGATCCCAGCTGCAAGCAAGGGATGCTGGGATGCTTTGCTGATGGCAAGCACCTGGGCTGCAGGTTCTGTGGTGAAGGTAACTACTCTGAGGTTGAGTGCCCCTCATCAACCTGCTCCTTTGCCAACGAGCCCGTCACGCCTTACTATTGGGACCCCTTGTGCCGCATGGGGATGTTGGGATGCAATGCTGACGCCATTCACGTGCAGTGCCGCTTCTGTGACTACAAGCCATTTCACACCGTGCGGTGCCCCAGTAGGGCACGACCTCCCTACCCGGATGGAAAGTGTTGGTTTCCCCACGGCACGAGCCAAAGCTATAAGTGGGACCCCAGCTGCAAGTGGGGCAAGACTGGCTGCTGGGCCGATGGTGTCAATGCTCACTGCCGCTACTGTGGACCAGGGTCTGGCGGGGTGTATGAAGGCATTAGCTGCACTGAGAATTCTCTCTTTCCATAGGCCACCAGAGGGCTAAAATTTGGGGAGGTGCACAGCATTGAGGCCACAATTGCTTCGTGCTCACTTCTGCATACTGGCAGAACAGCAGGAGGCGAAATGCTGGCATACAGTAATTCAATATAATTCATTGCATCTTTTGAGTCTCAAATACAATCTGAGACACGATACACTCCAAAGGATGTTCATCGTACAGACCCCAGACATCCGGCAGAGATCCCCCAAGATTTTGAGGACCCATAAGGGTGTTGTGAGATAATCTGTCTCGCCAAACTGGGCGATCTTCGCCATTGTACTGGACGTTGCAGCTCCAGTGCTGCATGATTCCAGAAGCTCGACTGGCAAAATTGCCAATGGCCCAGAACAAAGGGGAGAAAAACTCAAGAGTGGCATAGGCAAGGGTTGTCAAATGTTGTCAAGCAACCCATCTTGTGGTGGAGTTTTTACACGGCCATGGGATGTCATGGGATTTTCATCGGATTTCCAAATGTGTTTGCCTTTTTTTAGCCGTTTACTCCGTTTACCATGGAGGATTCCCCTGTGTCTCAGCAGAGCTCGAGGTCACAAATCCGCTGAGCCAGACGGGTCCTTCACACATGGTGCGCCATCGCCCCGCCATCGCCCCCCCATCGCCTCGTGCAGGGCATGCTGAGGAACCCTTGAGACCTCAGAATTCCATGGAAGCGCCGCGATCATTATCAAACAGCCTTGCTGAAAAGGCTTTTAGATGCTTTTATGTTGTCAATGTTTGCACTGTTCAACATGTCTCATATTTGTTTCAGGCAGAACTCAGTAGCAAATTGGAGTCCTTATGAGTCCTTGGTTCTAATTCAGGGTTGTTTTCGCAGGCCGCTGCAGAAATGTTCATGTTCGGAATGTGCGGATCGCAGCCATCTCTAAGTCGATGAATGTTCCGAATGCGGCTTGCAATGATGAAGTAGACTCTTGTCCTTTTGGACATGAAATCCAAATCATTCCGTATATAATTAGTAAAGAAATAGACTGATAATGTTTCATCACATGGGCGATTTTAGGTCGCAGACGAACATTGGAAGACTATGAACCAAGGATCCTTCACCAAGCAGAAGTGATAAGTACCACGGAACATACAGAAACAGTCATGTTGTACGTAACATGTACTGTACATATACACATACAACATATATATATATATATATAATTAATATATATATATATATAGAAATTGCTATTGTTTCCTTAAGTGATGTCCCACTCAAAAGCGTGACACGTGTTTTAGTTTTGCATCCATTTGCCAATGTCTCGCACCATGGACGACCACAACTTTGATCGATCCATTTCCTCACCGCCGGGCCCCATCACCAGGGGATAGGTGGAGGTTTCTGGCCTTGTGGAGAGCTGACTGATGTCATGACATACAAATGGGCGATTAGTGGTATATCCCATGATATCCCATGAAAATTGCTGGAACACACGAATAGGACTCAAGTGTTCAAATTGAGTTCATTTGGCATCATTTGACCCTTGTTTTTGCAGCACTACTATCTTGCACTACCAGTGAGGAAGTTAGGCCTACCTTTCCTGATGCCAAAGGATCCAACAAGTCACTGGCTTTCCAAGGTCTTCCGTAAACTCAAAAGATTCGGGAGCAACTTGGAAGCAACAGAAGTGCTGAAAGTCACGGGGTACCACAAAAAAAACGAAGAATCATTATACGCAGCCAAGATTCGTAACGTTAGCCATAAGATGCCATGAGTATGGGAGGTCCACCATCTCTCTTGAAGGTGTATTCGGCTGTATTTGTTTGCACGAAGCGCCACAAGGCGCCACAAAGCGCCACAAAGCGCCACAAAGCGCCACAAAGCGCCACGAGCATACAACATATCACACGATTATATTATTGAACTTCCTTGGAAGTGATCAACATGTATACTTGGTGGATCTTGGTGGTTTGAGAATAGAAAGTCCTACCAACTACAGTAACTACAGTACAACCAAGTTGATTAAATCAGGAACGGCGTGGCTCCGGCACCTCGTCGGATCCAGCATCGCCAGCCGCAACCTCAAACGACCTCACCATGATTGGTTCATTGGTTCATGTTGATGTTATTCCTATTGTAGAAACTGAAATATATTGAAATATACTGAAATTCTATGAAAATGACCTGAATATGTTTGAATCAACTTAGGCATTTTTTTCTTTCATGACATTCAATGTACCGTGATGCTTTACACTCTGGTTCATTTAAGTGCTGCTTTAGTGTTTAGTTCTGTTTCCAATCTGGAGCTTTGCATCAGGAACCTCTACGCCGGTCGTTGCTTGATTGCATGTGGAGCGTTTCCTGCACTCCCTCGTTGCATATCGTTGCTATATGGAAATTGCATAATCTTGGTTTTGGTACTCAGAGTAATGTGCATGATGTTTGCTTGAACCCACAGAACATGTCAAGCATTGACAGAACCGCAAATGCCTAACGGCAGAGAGCTCTCTTCGGATTCTGGTATATATATATATATAGAGAGAGAGAGAGTGTGTGTGTGTGTGTGTGAGCAGTCAGGGAATTCTTCGAAGGCAGCAGTTTTTATTGTTCGCTGGCTCTTGCACGCGCAGATTCACCAGAGAAAGGGAACGAGAACGAGAACGGGAAAGAAATCGCTTGAGCAGGCCACATCAAGTCATCAACAGAAAGCTTGTAAATACAATATAATGATATATATATATAATTATATATCTTATATGCTTGTTTAGCATTCCAAATTCATGCAGAGATGCGCATGATCACGTACCCTTTGGGCAATGCCATACCGCACGCAAATACAGAGATATCCACCATACTCATGACCGTAGTGCAGGAGTCACAAGCTGAGTTGTGGCTCCCTTCATTCATCACCATATTGGATTTGGGTATGGGCCAAAATTATTGCCCCCAAAATGATGTTTGAACTAACTGTAAATACGTTGCTAAAGATAAAAGATACTCAGCATTGAATTTTGCCGGTCCATCGGTATCTATGTTTTACCTATGCGCATTTTTTTAACTGCGTCATGTTGTGAAGCTGGATTCCTTTTCCTACCAGTTCGCCAACGAGGAGCTTCGGGTTTGTTCTGATGTTTATGACCGATCCAAGTAAAGTTTTCTTCATTTTTCTTCGGAACTCATTTCAGTTTCACGAAAACTGCCGGGGCGCCAAAAGGTTGGCACCCTGTAAAAGCTGAATGCTGGGTTGCAATTGCCGCTGAGTTTCTAAAGTGTACTATTAAATACTATGAAACTATTATAATTACATTATTGGTATAGTTCACTTAGTGCGGTCGCAGGTGCTTGTGGCATACACCTCCAATCATCATCGACTGCCTCAAACACACCAGGCAGAATTCTTTCCGGTCAGATCGCTTGGTGACTGAATTTGACGAGCAGCTCTTTAAACCGTTTCTTGGCAAATTGTTGATACCATAAACCCTCTGGAAATTTACAGTAACATAGCTATTGAAAATGGCACATGATTTACTGTACCTATTCAGGATGGTGATTTTCCATAGCTATGTTAGTTTACCAGAGGGTATGGATGATGAGCAGATGGATCGGGAAAAGTATAAATTTATGTAGATTTCCTGTGGATTGGGATTTCAGTGGGGGTCAATCAACGTGAAGAACTCAAAATTGTCAATGTCTTTGTCGGATGAAGATATGTGCCACTTCTCCACTCCCAATGCTCAGTGCCGTCTAAAGTTGCACTCAAAAAAAACAATTGAGGGCATGCTCTATTGCATCCCCATTGGAGCACCCTCAATTTTGATTTCAATGAAACAAATGTATGCCTCTCAGACACTCCACACGACACACTGCCAAGTTATATCCAAGATCCTTTTTTACTCTTGGCACTTCAGCATCTTCAGGCCATGCCGCCACCAAAATATCATAGAGACACTGCGGTTCACCACAACCATAGAGGTCACTGATCTCCAACCAAGGGATCTCTATGAATTGGATGTTGAGGCAGATGCCCAGGCAGTGATGGGATAGTCATGGTCATATTTGTGACGCAGTGGAAGTTTCTGTGGTCTACTGATTCCTGGAGTCCAGATCCGGAAAATTACAAGAGGACAGGGACAGATGAAAATTGATGTCCTTGGAGACTAAGGATGGCCAAGGGACATGTGGGCAATGTTGGGCAGTTGCGCAAGATCCAATGATGTGCATACCATGAGATCCGGGCCGCACTTTAAAATTGTCGCAGGAACAACCAAGGTATTTAGACTTCCTGGAGGATCCGTTTCGTATTGTTTTGTCACAAGATCTTGCAACAGCTTACAACCACAGTTCTTCTCATTGGTTTTTGGGAATATGGGCCTTTGTAAGTCCCGGTTGAGCACCTAGAACCCACCTGGAGCTGGCCACTTGCAGGAGCAGCAATTACTGCCGTACCCTACCTGGCTGCCGGATGTTGAAGGGGACCGCTGCCAGAGTTGGGAGGTTTCATAGGATCACCAGAGGATCACTAGCTGCTAAGTTTGGCATCAAGTCTTCCAAACGCAATCTGGGTTTGTCCAAAAATGGTGGTATACCATGGTATACCGGTGTATCCCAAAACCGCAACTTCTAAATTCTACAGGGAAACTACGGGAAACTGATGGTAAGCCACTGGATTTAAGGGGCACTACAACCTCTACCTCTGGCCCCTACAGATCTAGCTTTATGTTTGCCGAGTCAGGGCAATTGCAGGAATTCAAGCAAATGATGAATATAGATTAAATATAGGGGAAAACATGCCAAGCAAAAATGAGTCCAAATACATTAAAGGACCGGATACCCCCACATATCAATTTCTTCCAATAACCACCAAGCAGATGTGAAAATGAGATAGGAAAGGCAGGAAAGAGAAAGGGCATGGGCCGGAAAGATGGTGGGAAAGAGTAGTAAGTGAAAGAATTCAGAATTGTATGTCAAAGTTGTGTGTCAAAGCATCAAATGTGTGTGAAAGAGTCGCCAAATGACACTGGATGTCACCAAGTGCCACGCCTGCCACACAAACAGCCGCGGCGACCACGGCGTCAAACGGGACCAATCGCGCCACCAGAGCCAGCCCAGCGCCATAAGTCCTACGCCTGCCGCGCAAAGTGAAGGTCGATGTCACCAAATGCCACGCCTGCCACACAAAACGAAGGTCGATGTCACCAAGTGCCACGCTTGCCACGCAAAATGGACGTCGATGTCACCAAGTGCCACGCCTGCCACGCCAAATGACACTGGATGTCACCAAGTGCCACGCCTGCCACACAAACAGCCGCGGCGACCATCAAACGCGCCACCAGAGCCAGCCCAGTGCCATAAGTTGCCACACAAAGTGAAGGTCGATGTCGCCAAGTGCCACTCCTGCCACACAAACAGCCGCAGCGACCACGGCATCAAATGGGGCCCAAGCGCGCCACAAGAGCCAGTGCCATAAGTGCCACGCCTGCCACACAAAGTGAAGGTCGATGTCACAAAGTGCCACGCCTGCCACAGGAAGCGAAGGTCGATGTCACCAAGTGCCACGCCTGCCACACAAAAGTTGCGCGCGAGCGAGTAAGTTAGCTGTGTGTGAGCACGTTGTGTGTGAGAGAGCTGTGTGTGAGTGAGTTTTGTGTGAGTGAGTTGTGTGTGAGAAAGCTGTGTGTGAGAGTTGTGTGTGAGTAAGTTGTGTGTGTGTGAGAGTTGTGTGTGAGAGAGTTGTGTGTGAGTAAGCCGTGTGTGATTGAGTTGTGCGTGAGTAAGCTGTGTGTAAGAGTTGTGTGTGAGAGAGTTGTGTGTGAATAAGTTTTGTGTGTGTGAGAGGGAGGCGGGAGGAGCGGACGGGAGTGCACAACCCAAAACAAGAACCCCGCACAAAGATGTGGGGAACAAGAGGAACTTCAATGGAACAAAATGGGTGGACAAAAATTGTGAGATTTATTCGTTCATTTTTTCGCGTATTTGTTTCCTACTCTATTCCTAATTGTTTGCTATTTTTTCACCCCTATACCTTTCCTAATTTTCGAGTTTTTTTTCGTTTTTTCTCAAGTTTTTCCAGAAATTGACGCGACAATTAAAGGAATAAAACATGAATTAATTAAATAGGAAAACAGTCGAGGGAACATGAGGGAACCAACAATTAGTTCCGAAATTCCACTAACATGGATAGAAAAAACTAGGATGTAAAAATCACAATTTTTGTCATTCTATGTTGTCCTATATTTGATTTGGATTTTTTTCATGCATTGTTCATCGTTTTTCTATGTTTGAAACTCCCATGATGTGCCTGTAACCCAAACATAAAAATAATGCTAGCTGTGAACTAAGAATATACTTGATGGGAACCTGAATTCTGCATAGCATTGCTTGCTTTTGTCGCCTTTCGACTGTCGACAGCAAGGACCCTCACAATGTAAAAAAAACAGATGATTTGGGCCTGATACACCAGTCCTGTGCACCCAGACGCTGTGATATCCAGTGGATTTCAAGTGATTGAAACTCATAACAGATCATACCTGTAGTGATCAAATGAGTTTGTTTGAAAACAAGGTACAGCAAAATCCCTTCCTTGATCACCATGTTTACATCTTCCGACACCCCCCAAATGAAACTAGTGTGCTTGATTGGGAGATTGAGAAGGCCTCCATGACGTGTTTTGACCTGCGGCATCCTGTGGCCGCAGGAAGACATGAGATTGCCAGGCGGATCGTTTTTTTTTCCAATACGGAACCATTGGTCATTGTTTCAAACACTTGGTATTCCTGGTAGCAGCAAGGATGCATCATCCCGTGTGTTCTGCTGGCGAAATTGGAAAATTACATTTTTGAAGAAATGTCAATGGACAGTCTGATGATTTGTGGACCCATCTGAAACATTCTTGATCAATTTTTACTCGTGCACTGGAGGTCCCCTAAGCTTTGTCCAATCTGACTGGTTTTTGGTGGTGTCCGGAACTTAGCTGCGGCCATGACATGCAGATGGAGCATTTGCAATCAGCCTCCAACCCTTCAATGTTTGCTGATCTGCAGCGCAAAGGTCGGGCATCATTGTTGCCCTCAACATCATGTGCATGTACATTCAGGCTGGAGACACAATCCTGTTTTGTTTGTCTGAAAATTCGTTCACGCCCTTCAACATCATTCTCCCTAGCCATATCGTATTGACAGGTGAAATCTCCTCTTTTCAGACAAAACCGTTTTGCAGTGGATAATCCGACAGAGTGAGCTGCCCACCAGATCCAAAAGGATCAGTGTTCGGAAAAGGTATCCAGCGACATCACCAAGGAGGATGCAGACGCCCTGTCCAAAGTGAATCAGGTTTGTTTGGTCTTCTACACGGCAGAGGCTACCCGGCTGAGCCTGGCTGAGCCGGAATGTCTTGGTCAAGAAGTTGTTTTTGATGGTGCTCCATCCAGGGTGTGAAACTTACCTACAAAACAGCATGTTTGTTGATAGTTGCTAGGTTGTGTTTTTGTATGTTTTTGTGAATTCTTGCCTCTTTGGAGGGTGAGCCAATCACTTTCTTGCATTGTAAGTCAGTCCTGCTTGAACAAGATGACCATCAGGTGATAGCGAGAATGCTGCTTGGTATGGGAACGGCACTGGTTCGGGAGGTTGTAGGTGACATTTGTTGCCAGCTTCCTGTTATTGGTATTTGAACTATATGCATTCTACACATTTCATCAGATTTCCACATTGACATGACATTTTGACACATTTTGGAGATTGGAGGCTGGTGCACCAGAGCCAGTGGCTTTTTGTGCGTGGTCACAGGAGCATCTGCCAAGAAATCGGGGGCAAGATTAGAGTCCTTCGTTTCAATCAGTTGCAATGATTCGCGTGAAATTCTTCGCGAATACTGAGGATGCATTTTGGAACACACTTTTGCCGACACGCTGTGGATGCAAGATGGAATGTGTTCGATTTTGCCCCTTGGCCAGCATTGACATGCTTTCCTGCAAGACAAAGCTAAAGGAGAGTGTGACCCTGGCACTCGTGTTTGTGCACGACATGAAAACTCGCCTTGCCAAAAGGCTGTGTGTGGCAGAACTGCCTTGGGATGTGTTGAAGCAAATTGGAAGATGAGGTAATTGTCGCAGCCGGCATCATGGACACTTGGGTGCTACCTTTGATGAATTACGAGGCCACATACTGGTATAATCTGGTATAGGGAGAGTTAGGAGACAGGTCAAAAGACAAGTCTCTGAAAGCGCAGTTGTGTCTCGATGTCATTTCGTTAGTTTGACAAGCCGGGTCCTGCCAGTGCTTTAGATTTCAAGTTGTCCCCTCCCCGCCTCAGTTTTTTTAAAGAAAATATTGAAGACTCGTCACATTATTCCTCGCGATGCGCTGCACTGATCTAAGAAAAAGGTACAAAAACGGTCCGTAGAATTGTTTTATGCTGTTGTAATTTGTTGAGGATGTGTTGCAGTTGCGGACAAGAAACAAGTCTGTACAAATCGGCAGGTTCTCGAAAGAAGACATGTTTGACATGTGCGAGCAGGGGCTGGGGTGAATTGTCACAAATACTATAGCATTATTTAATATTATTTAACACATCTGAACGCAACTAACTATGCTTGGATTTCAGTGAGCGAAGGGATGCAGGGGTGCATCCTTGTATCGGGTGGAAAGCCCTGAGAATCAGACACAACACCTTTGCACTCTGCAGCGGGGAAAGGGCATATCATGTTGGAAGCCTGCAACATCCTGCAACTATGCTTGAAGCATGCCGCAAAAAAACATGAACGAACCAGAGGACCTGACAGGATGGCACCTTTGCATTTGTCCGCTCGGTACGGACAATCTTGATGTCGTGTGGCACTTGGTGAAGGTTAGCGCTGAGAAAGATCGGCGCACAGACAAGGGTGCAACATGGTGCAACGCCATTGTTCGTTGCAGCATGTTGCAGCCTTCAACGGGATCTTGATGTGCATCATTTGGTGGAAGTTGGTGCTAGCAAAGATCAAACCATGAACGTTGGCGCAGCACCAACGTTCATCGCAGCTCAGCAAGGCCATCTCGACGGTGCGTTGTCCAACTTTTTTGTGAGCCTTGCCAGCCTTGCACTCTTCTATCAACTTGTTTGGCACTTTGAACTTTTGTGCCCACTTTGTTGAACGCCTTGAACTTTCGTATCAGCTGATTTTGAACCTTTTTTGAACCGTGAACTTTTGTACTGTAGCAACTTGTTGTTTGTTTCGAAGCTTGAACATATGTATCAGTTTTTCATTATTTTCATTGAGCCCAGCTCTTGTATCGGCTTTTCGTCAGCTCATCTATGTAAAAGGTGCTCTGTCTTAGCCAGTTCTTTCATGATTTTCGTGGAAGCTGGCGCCAACAAAGATCAAACCATGAATGATGATGCAGCACTCCTGCAAGTGTCATCTTGAAGTGGTGCAGCATTTGGTGGAAGTTGGTGCTGACCAAGGTCAAACCAGGAACGATGGTGCAACACCATTGTTCATGACAGTCCGCACCCGTCATCTTGACATCGTCCATCATCTGGTAGAGATTGGCATCGGAAAGGATGAGGCAATACTGGGGCAACAACCTTGCATGTTGCAGCTGAAGAAGGCGGCGGTACCCAAGCCATCATGGGCAATGGTGCCACTCCTTGCATCTCAACATTGTCATGGGGAGGTTGCTCACTTCCAGGCCAAGTTCGGGACCAAATCGCCCCCAACATCTCCCAGCTAAGATTGATAACCAAAGGTCTCGCTGAGAGACAGGCATCCGGCGAGAACAAGCAAGTTCCAGCAGCTGGCTGAAACGAGGAGCCTTCCATATGTGTTGATTTTGAAGTCGCGAAACTGCTAAGAAGTTAACAAGACACACAAGACGCCTAAGTGACACCTCCCGAAAGAAGCTCAAGTCTAAGGGTGAACTTGCAAGATGCCCCTACACTACCCTATAGATATATCATGATAATTCATTCATGATATATCATTGAATCATATTGTGCTGTATCAACTCGGGGTTGTGAACATGATCCGCCCCCTGATAATCGACAACGTGTTCCCAGTGTTGTCGAAATTTCGGAACGCTTCCCAAGCCATCCACCATTGATTTTTTTGGGGGTATCCCGTGCTGGCCTATACGATGCAGGTTCATAAGTCCTCCAGCTATTGGCTGCCATTGCTGCGCCTGCTTCGAGTGTTAAGGCCATGAGATCTTTGCATCTCTCAACAGCGGTGTTTTGAACAGGTAGATCATGGTAGAACCCTCAAGCGTCCATCAGTCCATCAGATTTCACAAGAGACCCACCACCTCCGCTCTATTCCGCACTTGCAGGTTTCTCCGTGTGGTGAAACTGCTGGGGGTGCCTCCGCTGCACGATATGCACAGTTGGCCAGTGATGATCAGTGATGGCTGTACGACGGCTGTACGATACTGTTGATACAGAATCTCCATTCGTCCAGGTTCTCTTTCGCTCAGATCTTCGTTGGACAGAGTTCGGACTGCTCAGATGGCCATGGGATGCCAGAGGATGCCATGGGAATCACCTTCCTGGAAAGCTGCCTTTCACATGAATCCATTGACATCAGTGGGAAGTGGGAAGATCATCGAAAATTCCACTTAACAAGAACATATTTCACCAAAAATCATATTACGCAACTCAAGGTGTGCACAAACAAATACGACCGAGGACTAGAACTCACTGTTCTGTGCGGGAATGCTTGCTGAGGATTCTTGTGTTCCATGTTTGCCTGAACTGTGTTCAAGATGCATCATTCATGATCATCCACACTGCAAGATGCATCCTCGGCGACCTTTCCATCCCGGTCCCGTGCCATTCCAGTGGCATTGTTGTGCTAAGATCGGTGGCCTTCGCTTCGGAAGCATCCTTAGCGCCGATCAACCTTTTCAGCATCGGGTGAGACAAGAGGCAAACGGCTCCAAAAACAGCAGCACCGCTACCCTCACGATATCTGACTGTGAATCTACGTAGATCTACTAAATCTACTAGATTCTAGATCTACTGCGATTTAGATACGTCTACTTTATATAAACTTGGAACAACATCCCAGTCAAAAAAGTTCCTTCAGCCTTTTGTGATGCAGGAATTGTCCATGACTCAGGTGGTGTCAGCGGTGATCCTGGGCAGTGTAGTCTTGATGGGCTCGAAGCTCAGAAGAATTGAATCCCCAGGTCATCAACCGACTAAGGTCACTGATTTGTATACCCAGTGTAAGGTAAGGATTTTTATTGATTACATCAATGGATAAACATGATTATATTATATATGTATATAACTCTTATATACTATAGTTATCAGGATTTCTATAAGCATAAACCCATTCTATATTATTGATAGTTATTGTATTATGTATCTACACCATCCCCATAAAATGAACAAACAGACCCTGAGAAGTCGCCATTTTTGGGAAAGCAGTCAGCATTGAAAAAAACATGAAAATCCCAGAGCATCCTGGAGCCCAGGCCTTGAAACTGACATCAACTCGCGGATCTGGGAACCTGTGAACGATTTGGTGCAGCGCTTGGACCATCGACTGCTTGTGAAGTTCCTGCTTCAAGAGTCATGCGTCCGTAGCCCATGTTGCTTCAAGACCATTTTTGTTGATAGATGTTGATAGAACACTATACACCCTTACTACGGGTCCAATGGCTTGAGTTGTTTTGAAGATCAATCTTGACACGTTTTGATGATTCTGCATGAGTTTGCATGTTCAGGTCTTGCTCTTTTTCCTCTTCGAACTGATTGTTTGAATCTTGGCCACCGGTGATCCATGTCGATCAGTTGCAGGTGATGTACCCTCGGCTGAGGTGAACTTTCACAAGCTGGGCTGCAGTGGTTTCTTCTCTTCGGAGGTCTGCTTGGGCCTGGGGCCGGATGGTGCAAAGTTTGGCTCGATCAACGAATGGAGACTACTGTAACATGGAAATATTGCCAGCAAACACATGGATCACGCCGAGTAAAACTGGTTTGTGGTTTTAAGAAACGATTAATTATGCTCTAACCTGTACCTGGCCCTACCCTCTGGTAATAAAACTTGGCAATGGAAAATCATCCGTGAATTATCATTTATTTACATGGAATTTGTATGAATTTGTAAGGGATTTCCCATTCCGAGTGCCATATTTGATTCCCAACGGGCCCAGGACTACGTTTGGAACTGCCTGGACCTCTTCATCGTCGTCATGGGCGCCATGGATCAGTGGGTCTGGATCCTAATGAGATGCAAGACGAGCGGCACGCAGTATTTTGAACGGATTTGCAAAGGAAAAAAGGGGGATGCAACTGGGATATAGATATATGATATATACATATAATATATATGTATGTATATATATATATATGTATCTATACACAATTACATATATACATATAATTGGAATGTGACTGGGATAATATGAGCCCCCACTAACTTGGCTCCCAGGTTTCAACAGCAGACAAAACCCCCAAGTTCTTGCCGGGTTGTGGTTGCTCAGGTCATCCGGTTGTTGTTCGTGGTGATGTACGGCCGGCATCACAGTGATGAGCTGGGGAATTCCCTGATGCTGTTCCGGCTACTCAGAATGCTCAGGAGATGTGCACGTAGATGTACGTAGACTATCGTAGACTTTACTCCAGCTGTGGATCCCGGTTAAAGATGGAACATGATTCATTTTGTGAGAGGTGTTGGAGTTGATTTGACCGAAGCTTTTAGGTGGAGCATCCTCGCTTTCACCAACGGAATTTCGAATATTACAGAGAAGCATTGGAGACAAGATGTGACAAATTTGATCAAGTTTGCAGCTTTTGAACGGACGAATCTGAAGGATTGGTTGAAAGGTCTCTCTCTCTCTCTCTCTCTCTCTCTCTTACTGCAGCTCGTTTTCCACTTTTTTGGTGGTGGTCCCCTCATGTCCCCTCAACATCCTAAACTCCAGGCCTCTCCAGGCCGCCTGGTTCCGCAGGATTTTACGAGTGCTCCGGCTGGTGAAAGCGATACATCCGCTGTACATGTTGGCGCTGGGGATTGCAGAGGCCACAGCGACCAAAGTGGATCCTCCCACATCACGGAAATTCGTAGTGTGGCATTTGGTCATGTTGGGCTGCCATTGTGAGAGCTGCTGAAGGTTGAGCCAAGTGAAAATTATGATAAAACATGTCGAATATGATATATATATATATGTAAATAGTGTTTAGCAGCGTTTAGCAATAATAAATATGAATTCGACATCCAGACTGGGCACAGAAGGCTCCTGGTAGAAAATGACAATGCCCGCAAACCCGGTGCTCAAATAAACGTGGTCATGTTTGGATATGTTTGGGCATTTGCAAGGTCTGAAGTTCACTGGCCAAGCGGTGCAAAGTATGTTTTGGGTGTTGCTGCTGACGCTGGTGGCACTCTATGCGTTGGGATGCCTGGGAAGACCATGACTCCATGACTATCTCAGACAGCCATCATGGGCCATGGATGGCCATGGATGGCCATGGAGAATCCCAAGAACAATGATGGTATATAACATCCCTGAGGTCTGCCATTATCACCACGCGCATAGTACGAGAAACTGCGGAGATCGAGGCTGGCGGAGATTGAGTGTAGAAGTGGGGAATACTTCATGACGGTTCAGCGGTTCAGCCAAGCTTGGATGGTTCATCCTACTGATTGGGTTAGCACAGGTATGCTCAGGTTATATTTCACGTCAATGCCTTCAAGCCACGAGAGCATACGAGAGCTTTCACGGATTTACACAGCACATAACCAAATGATTGTAAGAAGCTCCTCTTCACTCCAGCTGAACATGAACTCTCAAGTCCATTTGTTTGGCAAACAACTTTCTTACAGGTGTATTGAAGGTATTGCGTGGATTTGGCAGTGTCAAGTTGGTACTAAGATGTACTAAGATGATCTAATTAGCTAAGCATAGCTAAGCTGAGCTAACTGTGAAACTTCCATCGGCCACACTGTTGAACTGTTAAACATCGAGAGGAGGTGCCAGATTCGGCGCGGCAACTCTTTCGAACTGTCCCCGACTCGATGTTTACGCTTTTCGTCCTGATGAATGGTGAGGATGCTGCAGGGGTGGGGGTGGGACATGGTACATGGTGTGCTAGGCAGATCTTGTTGATTTGGCCCATCTCCAGGAGTGGCCTGATGTGATGCCCTTGCTCGACGCGTGCGGGACCTGAAAGATACTGAAAGATAATAATCAATATTGATAAACAAGAACATGACATTTTGAATCGTTTTGAGATGTTTTGACAGTTACACAGCAAAGGTTTTACATGTTTTTTTCCTCCATGCTTGCATGTAACAATGATCACGTTTGGATATGTACAAATAATTCAACACAGTAGTCTGCTCAGTACGGCGTCATACATCGTCATATACCTGGTCCCTTTCTTTTGCAGGGTCTGTCTATACAAATTTCGCAGTAGCCAAATGTAGGCAACTGTGCAAGATGGTCAGCTTGCTGAGGTTCCCTAGTCTGAAGTTTATGTTCGTCATTTTCATCATCATCTCAACTTGGGCATTGCTCTCGGCTGGGGCCTCAGACTTACAGTAACTTTCATAGGTTGCCATGGCTTTTATTGTCTAAACTCTAATGATTTCAGGGATGCATTTTCTGGAGAAGAAACTCTTAAGTTCTGAACTGGTCTAATCTTCGAGATACCTTCGGTTTCTGTGGTGGTTGCTCCACATTGTCCAAGCGCCTCTATGAGGCAAGGGATATCAAGGGATTCAGATCGTGTCTGAAGCTGGCTGTTCTTGAGGTGATGACTGGAGTTTGGAACTCAGGTCAGAAGCACCAAATTGGTTTCTAAAGACCAACAGATCCATGCCGTTCAAAAATTCAGCCTTTGCCCCAACCACAAGCACGTCCGGTTTTTTTTTGAAAAGCAGAAAACTCATGAAAACTCATGAAAACTCTTGGGTCAATTAGATTCAAAATCTAAAGTCTTCAATTTTGACACAGTCCGACCCAATTGGAACATCAAAGTTTGGTGCTCAACCTGCACGAGATCATGGTGACCCAGGTAGTTAGTGACAACATGATCTACGCCCGTGAAGCTCAAACCCGGAAGGAGTCGAACTTCTCAGAGATCGGCTGACGACGTGTTGATATGCGATACATTCTGTCCAAGCATTCAATATGACACGGGAACTGTACATGTATAATCAATTATAGTCATATATAATCATGTATGTATTTATAGGTTTGTTTTGAAAACAGCATCTTACGAAATTGTTGCGTGTCCCAAATCGGCAATCTTGCGCAGGATGAAACTCTGCAAGGAGAACGTCGCGCAAAGGTGCGGAGTCTTGACACAGTGACATCAATGCTTCGTGGTTGGTTCACCCACTTATAACCGGGAGAAGGTCCAGTCAGATTAACCAGAAACCACCCCTTTGAGTGCTCAAATCTTCAGATTCCAGTTTTTGTATTTCCAAAGTGCTTCATGCAAGGTTTGCAGATGTGGTCAGGTTCAGAAGGCATTAAACGATGTCTTTGTCGCTTCCCATGGTGGTTCAAGAGATGACAAGAGGCGCGACTTTCTTTGTCAGTGATGCTGTGTTTTTGCCTTGATCTCCAGGCCATCTGAATCATGTTTCCCAGGGTGCCTTTCCATCTCAATCTATTGCACTTTGAGTTTTGGCCAATGCCATCAGTTGCAAGTCACGCCATGTTGCCATTTCATAAGACTTAATTGAAAGTGCTTTAGGCAACTGACGTCCTTTTTCAGAGCTTGGAGCGCTTGAGGCTCAACGACCAAGACTGGCAAGAGTTGCTGAAGGTTCCCTTCTACGCTAAGAAAATCTCAGATGTCGTATCTTGGCTGCAGCCTTCCAGCGGCATCCTTCGAAAACGCCACACGTCAACAGTAGCAAAATCTCGTCCGACCCAGGTGCCGACAGTTCCAAAGAAGGACAAGAAGAATTGTGTGGCCACTTGGGGCTCCGGGCTGCTGTTCAACGGTAGAAAATTAAGCAACATCCATCCAATTGTTTTGTCACGGTCGTACATGTGATATTATTGAGTCTATACTTACTGTACCTAATTTAGATTCATGATGATTCATGTACAATATGTTTATTGGAACCTCTTTGCCATTTGTCCGTGTCGTTCCATTTAATTTTGTCCACTCAACAATGTACAAAGTGCTACGGATTATTCACCCACATTTTGGGGAGCCATCACGTGCAGGACTTGGCCGACATGTTTGCTTGGCTTCAAGCGGAAGCAGATGGTAAAGTGCCATTCGAGGACCAACCCTTGGCTGAAATGCGCATTGAAATGCACTGAAATGCCTTATAACAATCTTATGGCATCTTATAGCAATCTTATGGCATCTTATGACAATCTCATGACATAATATACATTTATGATTACTGGCATTTTCTTAGTGGTAGGAATGGCGATTGTTGGATATGGTTGGAACATGTTGGAACAATCGGAAAACATTGCTGGGATCCCATGCAGTGCGTTCACGCCACGGCCCGGACCACGCCGCGTTCCATACACTTCCATAGCTTGGCACAGGAAGTCCTGCGAGGTGTACACACCCTGGCGGAACCACCCAGCGGCAAATCCATCCTGCAGGCCAGGGCAGTTGTTTCTCAATGGATGGCGGGTGATATTCTTCTGATTCTCATCAAAACATATTTAATGACTGTTTATTATATATATATTGATATTGATATTAATTGATTGATTAACTAAGACATTAAAATATATTAAGATACAATAATAACATATAATTGTAATATAATTATATTATTTATATATTTTATCATATTGTGTCATATCGTACTATATCAAAATACAATATGATATTATATTATAGATATTATAAGATACGACATATATATATAGTATCTCAAGATATAGTAAGACATGTAAAGATATTTAAGATACATATTGTCGAGATATACTAATCGTATGTGATATGCACAAAACACATGATTATCGAAGGAAGTTTAGAAGTCAAACTTCCGACAATATGGACAGATGAAAAGCAGAGATGGGAAGAGGCAGCGAAGAGAAAAGAAGAAAGAAGATCAAAAAAGAAAAAGTCTCAGAAGAAAGAAGATCCAGGTGCGCGAAAAGGTAGGAAAGTCGCGAAACACGTTTTTCCAATGATTTGTGGCTCCGGAGGGTCGAAAAGTAGGCTCGCTAAAGCGGCGGGTGCGGAGCGAGCTGGCCAGATGAGAGATGAAAAATTGCATGCCGTTGTGGCGCGAAGGTGCGCAAAGCACATTTCGAAGTCAAAATGTACAAAACACACCAGGTCCGGACCACTTTTGGAAGTTGAGATGTCGAAAAAGCGCACACCATTGTGGCGCGAAGCACATTTGCCAGTGAAAAAGGTAAAAGCACCTCACGTTCGGAGCATTTTTAGAAGTTGAGATGATGAAAAAGTGCACGTCGTTGTGGCGGGTAGCACATTTCCAAGTCAAAATGTGCAAAGAACACCATGCTCGGACCACTTTTGGAAGTTGAGATGATGAAAAAGTGCACGCCGTTGTGGCGTGAAGCACATTTCGAAGTCAAAATGTGAAAAGTACCACATGCTCGCGCCACTTTTGGGCCTTGAAGCGTTGTTTTGCGTGGCAAGCGGAAGGGATTGTGCACCTTGCCAAAAGTGAGTAAAACCATGAGGGTTTTGTAGCATTTCCAAAAACGATGGCAGGCGTGTGACATTTGAAGAAGATCTGGAAAGATGCATTTTCAGTGGCAGGCACAGTACAAGAGACATGTTCATCAGAGCTGTTACGAGGTCAGGGCGCTGATTGCATTTTGGAGCATCAGATCTTCAGGTTTGCTGAGATGCTTTTGCGTGACAGGTGCAGCACTTCGCATGACCTGGCATCACTTTTTCGTGGCAGGCGCAGTACTTTAGACAGGTGGAGTGGAAAAAACGCAAAACGCATTGGTACGAGGCCGTCAGCTCTGCACTAAACTTTCCATTTTTGAAGGACGTCTCGCAGAATTGTTTCGTTTTTGATGTTGTCAACTTCGAAAATTGAGGAAGCTTTGCAGAATTCCTTCGTTTTTGACGTTGCCAAGTTCAAAACTTGAGGAAGTCTCGCAGAATTGCTTTGTTTTTGACGTTGCCAAGTTCAAACCTTGAGGAAGTATCGCAGAATAGCATCGTTTCAAGCTTGCAGATTGCAGCTAGACAGACAGACAGACAGACAGATAGATAGATAGATAAAAAGACAAATAGACAGATAGACAGACGACAAAAAACAAAAACAACAACAACAACAGCAACAGCAACAGCAACAGCAACAACAACAACAACAACACCCAGCAACAACAACAACAAGAACAAGAACAAGAACAAGAGCAAGAGCAACAGCAACAACAACAGCAACAGCAACAACAACAGCAACAGCAACAACAACAACAACAACTACAACTACAACAACTACAACTACAACTACAACTACAACTACAACTACAACTACTACTTCAACTACTACTACTACTACTACTACTACTACTACTACTACTACTACTACTACTACTCCTGCTACTACTACTACTACTACTACAACTACAACAACAACAACAACTACTACTACTACCACTACCACTACACTTATACACTACATTGTAGAACCACCGTTTGGCTTAAGACTGCTTTTGCCGTTTTGGTGCAGGAGGGGGGGGGTATTGGTGCACGGCTGGTGCGCGGAAAAGAATAGGGGCAAGGGTGGGTCTGGGAAGGGAAAAATAGGTGCGGGAGTGGGTTCTTGCCGATCTATGGATAGAGTCGGGATTTTGTCGGGATCCCGTCGGGACCCAGTCGGGCACCAATTTTTGCATTTTTGGGCACCGCTTTTGGCCAGTCGGGCACCAATGTCGGGAGGCAGCCAAATTCATAAAAAACAGCTCTTTGCAGTGTTTTTGATTGTTTTTGCACGTTTTTGGTTGGCCATCTTCCCGACAGGTCCAAACGTGGTGCCAAAAACTCGAAAATTGGTGCCCGACTGGGTCCCGACTAGGTCCCGATTGGATCCCGACTGGGTTTCTTCAAATAAACACATATTTCCTTTAATTTGAGCACCTTTTTTTGAAATTTTAGCACCTTGCCGTGCACCACCCCCCCCCCCCCCCCCCCCCTCCGGACCCCCCCCACCAGTCTTAAGCCAAACACGGGCAACTCAAACACTACACGACTACAACTACAACTACAAATGCAAATAAATTAGGCTACAGTACACTACACTAATTACACTACACTACATAAATTACATCTATTTACATGCACACTACAACTACAACAACTACTACTTCCACAGCTACAACTACAATTTCAACTACACCACGTTACACTACACTGCACTAATTACACTGCAGCACACTACAACTACACATACAAATGCGACTACAACTACATTACATTGCACAACACTACACTACACTAATTACTGCAACTGCAACTACCACTAAATTGCACTACACGACGCTACGCTATTTGCACACTACACTAGACTACACTACACTATACCAAGCTACAGTAGACTACAATACACTACACTAATTACACCACACCACAGTTACAACTGCAACTGCAACTGCGAATGCACTAATTACACTACATTACAGCTACAGCTCCGCTACACTACACTACAACTACAGCTACAACTGCTACTAAAACTACACTGCACTACACCACACTACATCCAGCAGTTGTGGTAAGGTGACCACTGCAACCATTGCAACCGTTCCAAAAACACAATTCCAACCACCTGTCGGTCCATCAGTGGATTCGCTCTGCCATCCGTGATTCACAACAACCAACCTCTCCTATAGGTTTTCTATTTTTGAAACGTCCGCCACCGCCTTGTGCGGTACTACTGGTGTATATATACATATATATATATAATTTTATTATGATACTTGAAAACGGCTTGCCGAAACAATTGGCTGATGGGCTCCACACATTTTGTTAGTTTCTGCCCATGTTTGGTCCACATTCGCCATGTTTCACTCGTCCCAAAAGTACCAAAAAACACGGACACCAAGTCCATTGATGACATGACACTAGCAGTCACTGGCACACTTGGATGTGCAGTTCCACTTGTGGGTATTGTTACAGGGGTTATATCCGAACTGATGGGGGCTAGTACTATGATTAGCGAAGGAAGTTTAGAAGTCAAACTTCCGACAATATGGACAGATGAAAAGCAGAGATGGGAAGAGGCAGCGAAGAGAAGAGAAGAAGAAAGAATATCAAAAAAGAAAAAGTCTCAGAAGAAAGAAGATCCAGGTGCGCGAAAAGGTAGGAAAGTCGCGAAACATGTTTTTCCAATGATTTGTGGCTCCGGAGGGTCGAAAAGTAGGCTCGCTAAAGCGGCGGGTGCGGAGCGAGCTGGCCAGATGAGAGATGAACAATTGCATGCCGTTGTGGCGCGAAGGTGCGCAAAGCACATTTCGAAGTCAAAATGTACAAAACACACCAGGTCCGGACCACTTTTGGAAGTTGAGATGTCGAAAAAGCGCACACCATTGTGGCGCGAAGCACATTTGCCAGTGAAAAGGGTAAAAACACCTCACGTTCGGAGCATTTTTAGAAGTTGAGATGATGAAAAAGTGCACGTCGTTGTGGCGGGTAGCACATTTCTAAGTCAAAATGTGCAAAGAACACCATGCTCGGACCACTTTTGGAAGTTGAGATGATGAAAAAGTGCACGCCGTTGTGGCGTGAAGCACATTTCGAAGTCAACATGTGAAAAGTACCACATGCTCGCGCCACTTTTGGGCCTTGAAGCGTTGTTTTGCGTGGCAAGCGGAAGGGATTGTGCACCTTACCAAAAGTGAGTAAAACCATGAGGGTTTTGTAGCATTTCCAAAAACGATGGCAGGCGTGTGACATTTGAAGAGGATCTGGAAAGATGCATTTTCAGTGGCAGGCACAGTACAAGAGACATGTTCATCAGAGCTGTTACGAGGTCCGGGTTTTTTCTGGAGTATCAGACCGTCAGGTTTGCTGAGATGATTTTGCGTGACAGGTGCAGCACTTCGTATGACCTGGCAGTGGTAGGCGCAGTGCTTTTGACAGGTGGAGTGGAAAAATCGCAACACGCATTTGTACGAGGCCGTCAGCTCTGCACTCAACTTTCCATTTTTGAAGGACGTCTTGCAAAATTGCTTTGTTTTTGATGTTGTCAACTTCAAAAAATGAGGACGTCTCGCAGAATTGCTTCGTTTTTGATGTTGTCAAGTTCAAAAATTGAGGAATTCTTGCAGATTTATGTTGTCAAGCTCAAAGACTGAGGAAGTCTCGCAGAAGATTCATTTTCAAGCTTGGAGATAGACAGATAGAGAGACAACTACAACTGCGACTACAACTACAAGTACCACTACACTACACTACACTACTACTACAACTACTGTAACGACATTTAAATATTGTGGAGGGCGGGCCAGACCGCGAGGCCCCGGAGGGTAGTTAGCGTATGTTTAGATGAATTGGATTCCGTATGTTTAAATGGCCGGGCGGGCCAACCTTCCCGGAGGTAGTCTAAAATACCTGTTCATATATTGAAAAGCCCATTTATTTAAATGTAGTTACCGCACAAGTACAAAATATACTACGCTACATTACACAACAACAATTACACTACGCTACACCAAATTACATCAAATTACGCTACACTACACAAATTACACTACAACTACCACAACAGCAACTACTACAACAGCAGCTACTTCTACTTCTACTTCTACTTCCACCCACTTCCACTTCCACTGCCACTGCCACTTCCACTACCGCTTCCACTACCACTACCACTACTACCACTACTACCACTACTACCACTACTACCACTACTACCACTACTACCACTACTACCACTACTACCACTACTACTACTACTACCACTACTACCACTACTACCACTACTACCACTACTACCACTACTACCACTACTACCACTACCACTACCACTACTACTACTACTACTACTCTTACTACTACTACTACTACTACTACTACTACTACTACTACTACTACTACTACTACTATTACTACGACCACCACCACCACCACCACCACCACCACCACCACAGCTACAACTAAAACTACAGCTACACTTCATTACACTTCACCACAGCTACACTTCATTACAGCACATTACAGCTACAAATACAACTACAGCTACAACTACACTACATTACACAACACTACACTACACTAATTACATTACATTACACTAAAACTGCAACTATCACTACATTGCACTACACCACACTACAACTACAAGCACACTACTTTACACCACAATACACTAGACTACACTACGCTATACCACGCTACAGTACACAACACTACAATACACTACGCCAAGTACACCACAACTACTACAACTGCAACTGCAACTACACTACACTAGTTTCACTACACTACAACTACAACTTAAAACTACAACTCCACTACACTACAACTACAACTACACCTACAACTACAACTACAACTGCACTACACCACACTACATCCAGCAGTTGTGGTGAGCTGACCACTGCAACCATTGCAGCCACTCCAGAAAGCACAACTCCAACCACCTTTCGGTCCATCAGTGGATTCGCTCTGCCATCCGTGATTCACAACAACCAACCTCTCCTATAGGTTTCCTATTTTTGAAACTTCCGCCAACGCCTTGCGCGGTACTACTGGTAACTCATAATAGCCTCAACTGGCAGGTGGATTCTGAAGTGAAGCAACGCTTCTCCAGACTTGCGAACCAGGCAGGGACCGACCTTGTCAAGACAATGGGATGTGAAGTGCCAGTTCTGGGGGGGGTTACCGGTAGTGCATCCGCATCAGGCGGATTACATCGAAGACTGCATCATGGACATGGATGAGAAGGTCGGGAATCATAGAAATCACGTTTGTTTCCTAGAGACCTGTACCTATTGTACCTGCTGAGTAATTCATGTTCTTTTGTTGCATCATAATAATGTATGTTTGTTGAGCTCTTTCAGGACTTGTTGGTTCTGCTTCCGTCACCCATGAATTCCAGCAGATGATCATCGTCGTTATTTACTGACGCAACAAAATATATAGGTTGAAGTCGTAATTTAACTATAGTATGCTATAGTCAGGGTTGTTCCAACCCATCTTGGGTAAAAAATAACCACAAGGGCGGGAAACATGTTCTTTTGCATCATTTTGCAATATTTTACGTTTTTATATACCTGGTTTACTTCCCCTTCTTGTATTTGGGTTTGTTGAGAGCAACCTGCTGGGCGATTGCATTTTGAGGTGAAGGAGTCCTATGCTGCAACCCCAGAGCTATGCTGATACTCTCTGGGATATGTTGAACAATTGTGGCCAAGATTCGATTCCAAAATTTTGCTTCACTAAGTTTGAGATGGTTTGAACTCGATGTCCTCGAGTTTGTTTTTTTCTCCCGCAGACCTTTTGGTGCCTACTCTACCTATATGCAGATGCAACATACCCAGACTTACATGGCCATACCACGCGCCTTTATTTCATGTCATTTCAGTTTATGATTTTATATGTTTTTATGATTTTCATCCTGTCAAATTTCATAGGATTTCGTAGTCCTCATACGACCATCGGCCGTGGTGATGTCGCGCTGAGGCTTCCATGCATGCCATGCTGGATGAACTCATTGGAATCTCGGGTGTTGTGATGACAACTAGTTCAATGACCCCAGACAGCACCAGACTTAGTGAGACTTAGTGCAGATCCCAATGATGATGATGATGATGATGATGATAATGATGATGAGGATGAGGATGAGGACGAGGAGGAGGAGGATGAGGAGGAGGATGAGGATGAGGATGAGGATGATGATGATGATGATGATGATGAGGACGAGGAGGAGGAGGAGGATGAGGAGGAGGATGAGGATGAGGATGAGGATGAGGATGATGATGATGATGATGATGATGAGGATGAGGACGAGGAGGAGGAGGAGGATGAGGAGGAGAGGATGAGGATGAGGGATGAGGATGATGAGGACGAGGAGGAGGAGGAGGATGAGGAGGAGGATGAGGATGATGATGATGATGATGATGATGAGGATGAGGGCGAGGAGGAGGAGGATGAGGAGGAGGATGAGGATGAGGATGATGATGATGATGATGATGATGAGGACGAGGAGGAGGAGGAGGAGGAGGACGAGGAGGAGGATGAGGATGAGGATGAGGATGATGATGATGATGATGATGAGGATGAGGACGAGGAGGAGGAGGATGAGGAGGAGGATGAGGATGAGGATGATGATGATGATGATGATAATGAGGATGAGGATGAGGACGAGGAGGAGGACGAGGAGGAGGAGGAGGATGAGGATGAGGAGGATGATGATGATGATGAGGAGGATGAGGACGAGGAGGAGGAGGATGAGGAGGAGGATGAGGATGATGATGATGATGATGAGGATGAGGACGAGGAGGAGGAGGATGAGGAGGAGGATGAGGAGGAGGATGAGGAGGATGATGATGAGGATGAGGATGAGGATGAGGAGGATGATGATGATGATGCCGACGCTCGTGTTGGGAGACATGATTTTCAACTGCGGGTGATCTCCGGGTGATTGTTCTATGTTTGATTGTTAGTTTCATTTCGGTATTGGCCGAGGGTTGTTTTCATTTGTTCAGTTCCTTGGCGGGTTGCCCTTGTACTCCCAGGTGTTTGCGTCGGCCTATCGATACAACCTGTTCCAACTGGTCGTGGTTTCTTTCCTCAAACTGCATCGCTGAGGTTTTGTTGGGGCCAAGGCATCACCAGAAGAAGAAAGTGCCGCAATGACACCCAGAGATGACGTGATGATCCCTGCTTTGCCTCCAGTCATGCCTGGAACGGGAACGAATCAAGCAGCGACCCAAAGGGACAGCGGATCATATGTTTAGTTTCGATGCGCCAACATAGCTGAAACAATGTGAAATAGTGTGAAATAGTTTGATCATGTGTGTGCATGTGTCTACATACATACACTGCTATCACATCTTCCTTAGTTTGTCTCTTTACGTTCCGACAGTATACGACTGTATTCCATAACATGCAAGATCATGCAACAGCGGTACAACTCAAATTGTGAAGACAAACAAATCACAGATTTTGTTTGTTTCTATAGTACGCCATATAGAATTACAATCGCATTTTGTCGGCAATTTTTTACCAACACCTGCATTGAACAAACAGAGTATGGGTGACTTGTCAAGCTTGTGAAGGGGAGTTCAGGTTGAGCAAAACCATGTGTTCCTTCACCGATCCTATCCGATCCTGAAGGGTGCAAACCAAATATTTTCCAAGTTTTAATAAACGATGGTTCGATGCAACTAAGTTGCGGGCGTTTCACCCCAAAGCGCCATTTGCTGAGGGAAAAACCTGCCGAGTCTTTCGTATTGATGGGATTTTGCCGCACTTGATGGGTGCATTCTTTATGACATCATGAGTCCACATGAAAACTTATCTAAGGTCTAGAGTGAAAACACTTTGCTATTGCTATTCAACTTGTTCTCGTAGCCCCTAGTAGGCTGTACATAGCGCAAGTGCACAACTAAACTCCTCTATGTTGCAAAGTTATTGTTTTTTTTTATCTTTTTGGACACAGCAGATGTGGGACAGCCATGGAAAGTTCATCATTTTCACATAGGATTGCGGCACTATTGATGTATTCCAGGAAGGAAAGCAGGTTCAATCAATTGCTGGATGAATAATACAGTCAACCAAAGATGTCGGACACGGGTACACCAATTTAAGATTTAGCAGAATCAATGATGTCTTTTTAGGTCAATTCACATAAGAATCAGCATGTTGCCGCAGCTTTCAGGCACTTACCCCACCTTTTCGGGGCTTGACATGGCTGATTCATCATATCAAGCTGCACGTTGCTTCTAATGTGAGCATCCTAATATCCCAATTTGGTCCAGATAACCAGCAACACTTGAGATTTACATGTAGGAATGAAGCTTGTACTCTCACTGTTGAAGACTTGAGAGCCTTGCTCTTTCAAGACACATGGATAAAACATGCAAACTGCGAGTCTTTGGACACAGCTACCCCAACTTGTGGGTTTCAAACAGCTCTCATGGGTTCCTTTCCCACGACTTGTTTCCACAAGGAGATTGGCGCAGGGCTGTGGAATGAGTCCAAGCCTGTTTCAATCATCTCATTGGATTTTAATGATTTAACCATATTGAACCCCTGGCTTTCCTGGAAACACCACAGTGTTCCCACATGAACCAAGTGCATGTTTTGGCCGTTTTCACTACACTGTCGAGGACGTAGTGGCAGAAGAAGGGTCAACAACAACCACGACTTTCGTCTCAACGGAGCCTTTGGTGGCAGAAACTGACAAGGCGAGGTGGGCCCTGGCGTATGATTGCAAAGGAATTACTTTCCATAGATCCGCAATCACAACATATCACAGCATATCACAACGCATCACAATGTATCACAACAACTCATTGTAGCCTTCCAAGCCATTCTAAGTGGCGGGTGACCGCACAGGGCGGGTGTTGGGGCTCGTAATGGCTCGTTTTTTTTTGCGAACACACCATTCTGAGCGGCAGGTTGTGCTGAGAGTTTGGATTTGGCCTTCACAAAAAGTTGGAGTTGTCCTCTTCAGCCTTTTGATTTCCAATGATTTCCATCTATCATTTGTTGGAGTCTTTTGGGCGTCTGGATATATCCAACTTGCCTTGACATGTTTGAGTCAATTCCCTGTTTTGGAAAGGAGCGCTTCGTTCATGAAGTGAAGTATCTTCAACTTGGACTCCAACCGTTGTGACTCCAACCCCTCAAAGGCTAACGTTGAATGTGAATGTCTTTCCTGCCTGCATCTTCCCATCACATCACCCTTCTGCAACAAGTTCGGCCGCCTCAATGACATCGCATTGAATTTGGGAAATGAGTCCCAATGAGTCTCTCTCTCTCTCTCAATTTGTCACATGATTTGGATGTTGAAAATGTTTGAACTGATGGCTATGTTCCGCTGAGTTCCTCTCTTTTTTGATCCATGTCTCTCGCACAAAGGATCCAAGCTAAGCTGGTGGGATGTCAGCGTCAGGTTCAGCAGCCAGAGGATGAGAGTGATGATGAGGATGAGTACGACAAGAGTTCTGAGGAGAGCTGTTGCAACAAAACTGGTCGTGACTGTCGCAATCTTTTTTATCCGCCTCAGGACCTTTGGCCTTTGTTGAAACTGCAGCGTCAGCTTGAGGTACGGATGGTAAGGGGCTGCAGTATTGGGTCCTATTTGAAACCCGTGCCACCTTGAAGACTGGTCCTATTTGATCTGCATTTGCCAAACTATTGGCGGAGGAACTGTTGTGCCTAGCCAGATTCTACAACATTTGCGGGTTGGAGCAAGGCTACAGCGACACTCCAGTGGTTCGTTCAGCCAAGGTTTGTTTGTGGTTTTATACCGTTGAAAGCAAGAAGCTAATCTTATTTATCGTGCTTTCTGCATTGTGGGCTAAGTTGTTGTAGTTGAATAGTTTAGGACACATTTGGATTCCGGACCCTGCTTTCTCCGCCGTTGAAGGCACTGTCAAAGCTAAAGCCAAGTCTCCAAGAACGTGGCTGGGCAAAAAATATTGTGAGGATGCTCTCCAAAGTGTTTGCCAAGTATTTGTTCACCCGAGAACAACGGTGGTTTGCAACAGTTTTAATATGTTTTAATGAATTAAATGAAACAATCAAACCTCGTGGTTGCGCCTCTTGGTTTATGTCGGGGGCCAGCTGACACCAAGGACATTTAGCAGTGTTGCTGCCCAGTGCTTAGTCTTTTTTAGCAACTCTTGACGAAGTGTTTCATCTTGAGGCCTCAGGGCTCTCTTTGTGGCCTCCCAACCAATAACAATGTGGTAAAAAAAACGTGTAAAAACTATTAAACAATCCCCCAACTGGGGTTTATGATTGGACCAGCGGTGTACCACTCTGATTACTCTGGTCTAACTTGTCCAACTCCGCTTAGGACTACGGGTGCCATGAATCCACTACATCGTGGGCATGCACAGCTTCTGCACCAGGCACTTGCCTATATGCAGAGATTGCAGTCGTGAGAAACTTGGAGGGATAGAAAGACAATGAAAATCCTAGCATTTCAGGCAGTTCAGACAACCAGGTGCGGTAGTTTAAGATGTGTCCCAACAGGAATTTGTGCACTTATGTGTACATGCAAAGGTTTAAAGGGTTGGCATTTTGGAATTACATCCTCCACACTGACTTGCGGGAATATCATGTTCACTGTATTGACTTTTGGCAGCAATCCATCTGTAGGATTATACAATGGAGTGGAACGTTCGGTGTTCCTGCCAAGAACATTCAGGATTGTCCAAATCGAACGCAAAAACCAGTGACCATTAGCTTACCAACAGCACTGCAATTACAATACCCAGATGCCCCATGCATGGAACCTTTGAAATTACATAAAGTTAGCAATACACCCAAAATTTATATGAGCCACTGCAAAAACTCCGGCAATAGGAAAGATGTAGTGCAAGGGACGGACATTGGTTTTCAGGAATTGTCCAAACATGCGGTAAGCGATGGGACCTTCCCAAATAGCGACACCCCATTTGAAGATTGTGTCATACCTTTGCACAAACATAATTTTCCTTGAAGGGATACCCCAGATTTGCCGTACGTTATTTTTGCGCAAACGTGTGGTAAGCGATGGGACCTTCCCAAATTTGTCAATGTCCTTTTAGTGAACCTTGAGTTTCCGAGATTGCGTAGGTAAAAAAAGGAGAGGCATTGAACGTACTTGCAGCCTTTTCAAGTTTCCATCAGAACTAGTCTTTTCTAAAGGAGGCTTCATGATGAACTACAGATAGTACCGAATTCACTTCGACTTCAGTCTCCGGGTACGCAGAGGCGGTCGATCGACTTCAGAGAGAAGGCTCTGGCTGATCCGGTGTGTGTGTGTCAGTCAAGAACATGGTGACCCAGTGTAAGCTTTGATACGGGCAAACTAGGCAAACTACCCTCCGGAATCAAACATGGCAACGGGAAATCCCCGTATCTAATGGAGATTTCAAATAGGTTTTAATGGGAAAACCATCTATACGTGGATTACTTTCCGTTGGAGTTGGATCCAGATCGAAACCTTGGAGTTGGACTCCGGCCCCTACGAGGCTTCGATGTGGTGGGTGCTTGGTTGTCACCATCCCACGATGGATATGTGCAGCCCAAGGCAGGGTTTCACATTCACCCACTGCCCACATGTCAGCCGTCATGTATAAGAAGAGTAGCTAGTTTGTGCTTCAATTCTCTGGAGATGCTTAAGTCAGGATGGGACATGTGCTCAAGACAAGACACAGCGAAACAGATTTCATCAGAACTGCAGGCACGGAAGATGAATACAATTGGCCAGAGTCTGAGCAGACGCTTGAAGAGCACAGACCTCACAATAGAGAAGAGTAGGGCCAGGATGGGCCAGGTGACATCTAATAGTCGTGAATCTATGTGAATCTATGTGACCATATGGGAACTTTGCCAGTTCTTGCCAGACTGATTCCCAACGAGGCTTTTCTGCTCAGTTTCGTTTGGAAGCTGCGCGTCGTGCTGTTTCAGAAGATTCGCTTTTGGCCGTCGGCAGCTGGGAGGCAGGGAAGCATGAGACTCAAGTCTTGAAATTACATCTGACCAGAACCAAGAAAGTTAATTCATTATTAATTACTGTAAAATACTGTCAATATACTGTATATAGAGAACATGTGGCAAAATCAATGAACATCTCATATCATGTCGTATCATGAATATCTTATTATATTATCATATCGTATCCCTGCAGGGGACTTAAAGATACTTTGCATATCCTCTTTGCAATTTCCTCTACAAAATCGCAACAGTTAAGCTTGGGAACATGGTGCATTTTAGGGCCCTCCTTTGTTTAGGGGTACCTACACAGTGTCAACGTTTGCAATTTTATAGAGGACCTTGGTGTCGATTCTATAGAGATTTCATGTTGAAAACAGGTTGACACTGAAAACTTGGAGCAAGAGCAACTGGAGTATTCAGGTCAGCTGTCAAAGAAAATTGACTTGGGGAATCTGATTTTATAGAAGGCCAACTCACCCCCCAACCAAAAAAAGGCTTTACGAGAGTGACTTGGTGTCAGCTATTCTATAGAAATTAATGCTCATAAATAAACAAGCTCAGTGTCACTTAATTCACAAGGGTTCGTTGCATTTTTTCCAAAACAACAGTGCAGTGTTCCGCCTTTTCGCATTGGTGAATCGCTGTGCAGGCCAAAAAACCTGGACGGTGGCCGGACTATCCCGAGGCAGATCTGTGAAGCAAGTGTAGCTTCGCCAACAGCTGCAGTGTTTGCAGCTTGACAGGTAGCGATGGCACTTCAACGGAAGCTGCGCAAAGTCGAAAAGGCCACAAAATCATGGACCACATGAGGATTGGACACATCGAACCCAAGAGTTACACTAGCTTTCATAGCTTTCCACTAGATTTCCCAAGTTTGAATATGGTCTTGTTTGTAGCGGGGGCGAAGTATAGCGAATCCATTAGTAGCAAATGAGCCCAACCCTTCAGGTGCGATATGCTGGCCCACGTCGCCAGG
This sequence comes from Cladocopium goreaui, assembly GCA_947184155.2. Lineage (NCBI taxonomy): Eukaryota > Dinophyceae > Suessiales > Symbiodiniaceae > Cladocopium > Cladocopium goreaui. The sequence goes on along the minus strand of CAMXCT020006670.1, from coordinate 125,545 downwards.
CATGGAAACTCACAAACGGCCTTAAGGCTGGAACGCTGTGGCAAAAGGGGCTTCAGGGCCATGGCGAGGTTTCCGAACCACGACTGTGAATATATTCATCACGTAAATCACATAAATCGTCCTCAAGGGTCCTGGTTTTCAATGGTTTTCATAGGATAGAGTATAGAAAATATAGAAAGTTGAATCATTGAATCTTTTGCTCAAAATCGGCGATCTGGAGTATTGCTCAAATACCGTTACCGATACATGAAGCGTGTTGGATAACGCAGAGGGAATGCGTTTGCCATGAACCTGTTCGGAGTCTTGTTCTGGGTATGTTTCGACCAAAGAGCTTCCATGGATCCCAAGCTGGTTTCGAGCTAGCTTGGATTCATGAAATGAATTTGTGCCCATTAGATCCCATCAGAATTATTCCTAAATTGATTTGATGTCTTGAGATGTCTTGAGTATCTGAGCACCCCCGGCACTTTTTTCCATTGCTCTGTTCTTTCCTTCATGAATTGTTCCTCTCCCTTCCCGTGTGTAGGAGATCCTTTGAACCACAGAACCCTACAGTTACTATAGCGATAATATATATATATGTGTAAATGTAATGTAATGTAGTGTAGTGTAGTGTAATGTAATGTAATTTAATGTAATGTAATGTAATGTATGTATGTCTATGTAATATATATATATATACTGTATATTATAGTTGCATGATTTGTGTTGTTCCAGAAACTCCTGCCAGACTCTCCAACAACAAACTGGAAATGCCGTTGCAAGGTCAGGGATTCGCCCCGCCAGGTTTTCTATGCTTGTGGCACAGATCATGCACAGACCCAGGGCTTATATCGTGGATTTCTGACCGACAGGCCACTTCTGCCAGACCTGATGCGATGGGGCTGATTTGGGCATACCCTGGGCATATAGTATCAGATTCATCCAAGGAAGGTCAGTTAGAAAACTTCCGAGTTACGCATGATGGTCATGGTTAGCATTCACACCATCATGTCAACCACATCATGTCAACCCCATAATCAAATAGTTGGGAAGTAAAAGAGTCTGAGAGTGTGTGATTTTACGGGTGAAAACACTCTCGGGCGCGAAACCCTTTGTTTTATTAAAGGGCTGCCGCCCCCTGCCGCCGACCCCTGGTAGCGTGTGGGGTGGGAAGGGTTTAAGGCCAGCTTAGGGCGCCGGGAAGGGTTTAAGGCCAGCCTACTGCCAGGAAGGGTTTAAGGGCAGCTTAGGGCGCCGGGAAGCGTTTAAGGCCAGTAGGGCAGCTTAGGGCGCCGGGAAGCGTTTAAGGCCAGCCTACTGCCTAACGTTGCTTTCTGAAACCAGAAGAACATCTCCAGGAAAGCGCCCGGCAGGTGGCCAAAGGACATGCTACTGGGCCGCCAAGGGCGCCGGGAAGGGTTTAAGGGCAGCTTAGGGCGCCGGGAAGCCTTTAAGGCCAGCCTACTGCCTAACGTTGCTTTCTGAAACCAGAAGAAAATCTCCAGGAAAGCGCCCGGCAGGGGGCCAAAGGACATGCTGCTGGGCCGCCAAGGGCGCCGGGAAGGGTTTAAGGGCAGCTTAGGGCGCCGGGAAGCCTTTAAGGCCAGCCTACTGCCTAACGTTGCTTTCTGAAACCAGAAGAAAATCTCCAGGAAAGCGCCCGGCAGGTGGCCAAAGGACATGCTGCTGGGCCGCCAAGGGCGCCGGGAAGGGTTGAAGGGCAGCTTCGGGCGCCGGGAAGCCTTTAAGGCCAGCCTACTGCCTAACGTTGCTTTCTGAAACCAGAAGAAAATCTCCAGGAAAGCGCCCGGCAGGTGGCCAAAGGACATGCTGCTGGGCCGCCAAGGGCGCCGGGAAGGGTTGAAGGGCAGCTTAGGGCGCCGGGAAGCCGTTTAAGGCCAGCCTACTGCCTAACGTTGCTTTCTGAAACCAGAAGAAAATCTCCAGGAAAGCGCCCGGCAGGTGGCCAAAGGACATGCTGCTGGGCCGCCAAGGGCGCAGGGAAGGGTTTAAGGGCAGCTTCGGGCGCCGGGAAGCGTTTAAGGCCAGCCTACTGCCTAACGTTGCTTTCTGAAACCAGAAGAAAATCTCCAGGAAAGCGCCCGGCAGGTGGCCAAAGGACATGCTGCTTTCTGAAACCAGAAGAAAATCTCCAGGAAAGCGCCCGGCAGGTGGCCAAAGGACATGCTACTGGGCCACCAAGGGCGCAGGGAAGGGTTTAAGGGCAGCTTCGGGCGCCGGGAAGGGTTTAAGGCCAGCCTACTGCCAGGAAGGGTTTAAGGGCAGCTTAGGGCGCCGGGAAGCGTTTAAGGCCAGTAGGGCAGCTTAGGGCGCCGGGAAGTTAAGGCCAGCCTACTGCCTAACGTTGCTTTCTGAAACCAGAAGAAAATCTCCAGGAAAGCGCCCGGCAGGTGGCCAAAGGACATGCTGCTTTCTGAAACCAGAAGAAAATCTCCAGGAAAGTGCCCGGCAGGTGGCCAAAGGACATGCTACTGGGCCGCCAAGGGCGCCGGGAAGGGTTTAAGGGCAGCTTAGGGCGCCGGGAAGCCTTTAAGGCCAGCCTACTGCCTAACGTTGCTTTCTGAAACCAGAAGAAAATCTCCAGGAAAGCGCCCGGCAGGTGGCCAAAGGACATGCTGCTGGGCCGCCAAGGCGCGCCGGGAAGGGTTGAAGGGCAGCTTAGGGCGCCGGGAAGCCTTTAAGGCCAGCCTACTGCCTAACGTTGCTTTCTGAAACCAGAAGAAAATCTCCAGGAAAGCGCCCGGCAGGTGGCCAAAGGACATGCTGCTGGGCCGCCAAGGGCGCAGGGAAGGGGTTAAGGGCAGCTTAGGGCGCCGGGAAGCGTTTAAGGCCAGCCTACTGCCTAACGTTGCTTTCTGAAACCAGAAGAAAATCTCCAGGAAAGCGCCCGGCAGGTGGCCAAAGGACATGCTGCTGGGCCGCCAAGGGCGCCGGGAAGGGTTTAAGGGCAGCTTCGGGCGCCGGGAAGCCTTTAAGGCCAGCCTACTGCCTAACGTTGCTTTCTGAAACCAGAAGAAAATCTCCAGGAAAGCGCCCGGCAGGTGGGCGCCGGGAAGGGTTTAAGGGCAGCTTAGGGCGCGGGAAGCGTTTAAGGCCAGCCTACTGCCTAACGTTGCTTTCTGAAACCAGAAGAAAATCTCCGGAAAGCGCCCGGCAGGTGGCCAAGGACATGCTGCTGGGCCGCCATCGCCTAGGCAGGTGGGCGCCGGGAAGGGTTTAAGGGCAGCTTAGGGCGCCGGGAAGCGTTTAAGGCCAGCCTACTGCCTAACGTTGCTTTCTGAAACCAGAAGAAAATCTCCGGAAAGCGCCCGGCAGGTGGCCAAGGACATGCTGCTGGGCCGCCATCGCCTAGGTGCTCCTCGGACGCGCTCCCCCTGCCATCGTCTGGGGTCGGCGGATTAGTGTTTTTCATATTGATGGTATTTTGAATATATATATATATATAAATAATTGGTTTCCGTTTCTGACAACCACCACACAACAGCGCAATCTTTCTCTCCAGCCCGAGGGGCTACGCCTGCCATTGGGGTCTTACGCTCTGCTATTCTGGAGACCGCATCTGCCAGACATTGGCGTTGGGCTCTTCACTTCTTCGTAGCAGCGCCACGGGTGGTGACTCCTTCCTCCAACGCTGCGATTGAGGCGCTGCTAGGAAGCCTTGCCGCTGTCAAGAAGTGGGCTCTGTGTTTTGGCTTTACAAAAGTCATTTTTAAAGCAATACATTTTGTGGAGGAGTCTTATCTTGATGGCTCAACCACGTTGGCTTTTGAGCCTGGTATATTCACTAAACTAAAGCGCCAAAAGGGCCTATTGCTGCAGGAATCTGCAACTTTTTGAAGAGCTCTACTTTGAAGGACATGACCTTTCAGTTGACTCCTTCCATGACGCACTGTCCTGCTGCAAGTTGTGGGGTCATGAGAGCTGGGCCCATGCAGAAATCTTGCTGGAGCGTATGAGAAGCGTGTGGCAGACTGAGACGACAGGATACCCACCGTGAGCTGTAGCATTTTTTTGCACGATCTGTGATAAACCCTGTTTTATTTTGGGATGAACATTCATCTTCTCTTGAGTTCATCAGGGTACCAGTTGTTTTTTGCATTACTTCAGATCAGCTGAATATCAGCTGATGCTTGAGGGGTTTTGCGACACCTCGTTTTCAAAACAAATTGCACCATTTGATCATTCGACATCCTTCATAGGTCAAATCGCTATTTTTTGTGTTGGCTAAATCACATGTTTTTTTTCCCATCTAAAGTACTATATGATGGGGACCCAACCCTGGCCCATCATGGCTCCTGGCAGATTGCTACAACTTGGCCCTGGGCATCATACCATGGAAGCGAGCACTGCACGTGTTCGATCGGATGCGCCACCTCAACAGCGCGAGCTTCAGCAAAGTGATTTCCAGCTGTGGAAGGAGATTCAGCCCTGCCAGTTGGGCGCAGTTGGGGTGGAATTTGTCATGGGTACCATGGTAATTACAAGCATAAACGATGAAGATCTTATGTATTGACTTAAAACTGGAACTGCACACCCAAGCAGGGTCCTTTTCTCTGCGTTTTATGAAAACTGAAACCAGATCCCAACATCCACCAGGAGTGAAGAATGGCAAGCTGCCCTGGCGATTTTCTGTCAGATGCCGGACTATACCCTTGACCACAGCATTGGGGCATACAGCGCCATGATCAGTGCCTGTCACCTGGCAATTTTGCTTTTGTCAAGAATGGGTGAAACCGAACAACAGGTTATTTTCATGGGGAAAAGGGGGAACATGATTATCTCAACCATGGGATGGAAGGGTTTATTTCCAAGCAAGGATCGTGATGATGACCAGCTGATACTCTAGATTCGTCTTTGAGGCTGGTTGAAGCCACTGATCAGAGTACCATCTGCTTCAAAGCTGTTTGGTCGTTCATTTTTCACATACCTCGACTCATTCACCTTATTTGGGATGACAATCCCAAAAAAACGCCAAATTGTCAGGGTGGTGGCTCATTATACCCAGAAAATGATCGACACATTCGTTTTGTTTCATTTTCAAATGAACAGCTAAGTGTCTGAAACTGGGGTATAAGACTTGCGGGGAACGTGATTTTAAGACAGATTTCAAGGGGTTTTCTCCCACATTTTCAAAGAAATCAAAGGAATTGACGTCTTTTCTTTCCCCGACAGGTCACTGTTAGTCGGTGAGTCGCTGTTCCCAGGTGAGAAGGGTTGCCAATGGCAACGCGCTCTCCAGCTGCATGGCCAGATGAGGCGACGAAACGTGGTGAGTTTGTCCTCCTGCATCAGCGCCTTAGAGAAGGGAAGGCAATGGCAAAAAGCTGAGAGTTTCTTGGAATCCATGCTGCAGGAGCAGGGGACCCAGGGGAGCTGGGGAGCTGGATATGACTAAAGAATACTAAAGAATACTAAAGAACTAAATACTAAAGAATTTTTCGAAAACCATGAATAATAGAGCAAGTACTGGTAAATAGATAAATCATGATGGGGAATAGGGGCCCCCAACTTTGATGGTCCGAAGTTGTGATCAGGACGAGATCATGATGATCATGATGTAACCTTGCAGGAGGGACCGGAACCCAACATCATTACCTTCAACGCATTTATCAGTGCACTGAGAGATGCTGAGATGCAATGGTCCAGAGTTCTCAGAGTCCTTCAACAGCTGGCAACTTATCCAATCGAAGCAGATGACTTTACTTTGGTCGCAAGCATTAGCAGCATAGGTTCCAGGAGATGGAGACCCGCTCTCGAATTGTTGGTCACTTCGAGGTCACAAAGCACTGAATGCAAGGAGCCTGGATGTTTTCAGGGATGGGTCAACAAAAATGGAGGCCTTACTGAAGAAAAACTGTACCCTCTGGTAAACTATCATAGCTGTTGAAAATTGCCATTTATAGTGGATTTTCCCATTAAAAATGGTGATTTTCCATAGCTACGTTAAATTCCCAGAGGGTATCTTTGGTCATGGCTATGTCATGGGTATCCCCTTGTTTGACCCATCACCATGTCTTTTTCATCGTCCCAGGAAGCTGCAAGTGCTTTAATGAACTCATGGTTCCCACAACGCTGGAGTTATTCCATGGCTCTATGGGTGACCATGGAACAGTCACACCTTGAGACGACCATTCCATGCCTTGGAGGCAGAGCTTTGCTGCCTAACAGCCCTGGACCTCTATCATCTTCTCATCGTTTCCCCTTATTCAATGGCCATGAACTGGGGTAAATCCATGTAAATCCCCCAAGTTTGAAGGACTACCCCATATTCTGCCTCATCAACTATACCAGTTTCACCCGTTGAACAAACATTTTTTGACCTCACTCAGTTCAGATTAACCATTGAAACAACAAGCATTACGGATGTTGTGCTTGGGGGTGGAGTTCCACTAATAAGTGGGTTACAGTGCACCATAGTTGTCGGGGCAAAATATCCCATCTTATGGATGTTAGAATCCCAAAGTTATACCCATTTTTGTCACCCAACTGCACCCATTCATCATATTGATCATATTGGGTTTAGAAAAATAGCAAATCCCATAGATATCCCATTAAGAATCCCATTAAGAATTCACCCAAGTGCCGCGCTAGGCATCTTGTTATCCTTAAAGGCTTCCGGGCACTGGGAGTTGATGTCCCACCGTCTGGCCGCTGTGCCTCCGGCGAGCGGCCGAGGCGGCGGAGGCGGCCGAGTGCGCTCGGTGCTGATCAGCGGCCTGGCACAGGCGGCGAAGTGGAACGAAGCACTGGCTTTTTTTCAGCAGATGCTTGGCGAAATATGGGTATAAACCACTGGGTATAATCACTGAGTATAAACCAACCAAAATGGCGAAATATGGGTCTAAACTAAGCAAAATTTGGTGATTTAAGCAGCAAAAACTCAGGATTTAATACCATCACACATGGGGACTACACATTTTTGGACTTCAGCAAGCAAAACGGGACATTGAAGCACTAGGGATTTCTAACCAAAAGCTTGGGGGGTTTTGACCTTCATGGAGTTCACCATGGGTGTGTCTGAAAATGGTGGGATTTAGCACCAAGATGGCAATTTTGAATAATTTTGATAAGGAACATGGTGATGAACCCATAGATTTAGGGGCACCCTATCCCAAGTGCCCTCCCAAGTGCCCTTTGACCAGTTTTCTAAGGAACTTTCCGAAGTAGGTCCAAACACCTAATCTGGTTGGTGCTTTGGAACATGAATCTTATTTCCATTTCATATATGGGATGTCATCCTTCCCATTGACGAAGTCATATTTTTCAAGATGGTTAAGTCACCACCAACCAGTTTTATATAACACCTACTGTAGATGCAACTTTGCAGAACGTTGAGAAGTTTTCTCCAAAAATCGGAGCTCCAAAAATCAGTGACCCTCTGGTAATTCAACATAGCTATTGAAAATGAGCATTTATAGTGGATTTTCCCATTGAAAATTGTGATTTTCTATAGTTATGTAAACGTTTACCAGAGGGGACCTTTTTTCTCCAAAGGTCCCAGGGTCGAAAAAAGCCAGGACGAAGACCCTGGGTCTACAGCCCGAGAGCTCTGAACACAGCGCTGCCATGGGCGCCTGCACTGGTCCGCAGTGGCCTACAGCTGTGGGGCTCATGGATCCATTGGAACCAACGGTGAGCAGCTACAACATGGCAAGCAGTGCCTGTCAAGATGGACACTGGGAGATAAATGGAGATAATGGAGATGGATGATACCCTGATGGTCATTGGCATCATTTTATGGGATAGGCATATATAGGTAATGATGGTAATGCTTAAACCATGAGACCTGCGAATGACGAAAACAACGAAATTTGGAGATTTGGACAAGATTTGAATTTTCCAGCCACCAACTGTCTTCTAGAGTCGTCTTTCTTGATGATTTGTGAGTGAATTTAGGGCTGTCCTCTTACAGGAGCATGCTGGCTTCTACCCTTGAACTATTTGGATGCCATGAAGAGTTTAAGCCTACAGCCGGATGAGCTGACCTGGAATTCCATAGTAATATGTTTCTGGGCAGAGGAAGGTCTGGTGGATTGTGGAGGATGAGTAGAGAAACAATTCCTGACTGAGCACAGTTCGAAAACCCAGATAGGAAGTAGTTGGTGGGTACGAGTACCAGTATCACACCCCAATTGTTTCTATAAATGGATCAGAAAGTGATGATACATGGAACTATGAACCACTTTCTAGCTGGGATTGTATAGCTAAATTGGGCGCATGCCATTTTTTTTCTCGATTTTAATGAAGAACATATATGGCAGCCTACTTATAACTTAACACGCAATTGATCTACCCTGCATAATCCACATACAAGATTCATTTAAAAGATCAGATCTCAAATCAACGTCTAATCCAATACATTTCATTTTTCCTCCATTCAACAACTCCGTTGATCCATGAAGTCCTGAGCATTTTCGGAGCCAGGTTGCCAAAAGGCCCAGCGCTGGAGGTGGTGCCTGGAGCTCCTCCCGTCTGCGTCCAGTGTAGCCTTCACGGCCTCACTTGCTGCGGTGAGCGGAGCAAAGTGGAGCTGGGCCGTTGGGATGTTGGAAGATATGGAAGATGCCGGGCTGAAGTGAATTTCGCCATGGAAATTCCCATGGAAATTGATGGAACGATGGAAGATGAGTGGGTCAAGGTTAGGTACCCCAAATTTTGGGGGTGCATATGAGTATGATTATGGATATGATGATATGAGTATGAATGGATGCAGGTATGTGAATGGGGGTCAGCTGATTTCCCGTAATGGGAGATGAACATCTGCAGCAAGCTATTGTGAAGATGAACACCGGGGGCGCCGGGGGTAGCAGGGTTTTGATTCGTTGGGATGGTCAAAATTGGGCTGACCAACATCTTTCTGCCCTTGCTGCATCGTGGAATCGTGGACCCATCTCGAAGCGTTGGGTTTTCCCATTTTTCCCGGGTTTTTTCGAAAAAACCACCGGATCTTCAGATTCGACGAAACGACGAGGACATGGACTTTCCATGCAGCAGCCTCTGTCTCCAAGTGGCCTTAGATGCATGCGCTCTCCGGCCCCAAAGCCGGCAGACCGTTGGACCTTTGTTGGAAGCCCTGCAGGTCACCGGGGCTGATCTGCTTTATTCCTTGGCCAAGCCGAGCAATGGGGTGGAAAAGCGGCAGGTCGCTGTGGCTGTCATCTTGAATTGAAGAACCATATTTTGGGGGGTGATAGTTGTATGATAGTTGTATGGGTTTGTGTGTGTCTTTTTTGGGAAAGCCTTAAATCCAGTCATTTATCATCCGTTTCCCGATGAACATTGCACCTTGGGGAGTATACCGTCATTATCGGAAACACCCATAGTGTGACTGGATTGGCCATTTCCATGTTTTAGGTCACGACATTTGCTCGTCACACCAGGAGCGGCCCGATTTTCACCTCCTTTTACGGATGGATGAGTCAAAGTTCGACCCTTACAGCCACCAAAACAGCGGAGGATCCAGGGTGGATGCACCATGATGCACCTTTATGCATGTAATTGAGTGAAGGCTGTGCAGCTTCATGCAGCTGTTTTTCTACACGTGTTTCTTGCAATTCCGACCTGGAGTGATGAGTATTGAGAGCCCTCGTTTTGCAGTGATGACCTGACAAAAATACGTTGCTGAGGTACACTTTTCCAACCATTAAGCATGCGGCCATGGAGAATGACCATCGTTTAGACCTCCAGCCAGGGAACCCAGAGGCACAGCATGGAGCAATTTTGGAGTAGAGTCTGAGGTTAGAGTTCATGACATCATGGCAAGATCATACGGTATGATTCTAAAATATTAATATAATCGAAGGAAGTTTAGAAGTCAAACTTCCGACAATATGGACAGATGAAAAGTAGAGCTGGGCAGAGGCAGGGAGAAGAGAAGAGCAGAAGAGAGAAGATGATAGAAGAGAAAGAGTCAGAAGAAAGAAGATGCAGATGCGCGAAAAGGTAGAAAAGCCGCGAAACACTGTGTTTTTCCAATGATTTGTGGCTCCGGAGGGTCGAAAAGTAGGCTCGCTAAAGCGGCGGGTGCGGAGCCATCTGGCCAGATGAGAGATGAAAAAGTGCACGCCGTTGTGGCGCAAAGCACATTTCGAAGACAAAATGCGCAAAACACACCAGGTCCGGACCACTTTTGGAAGTTGAGATGTCGAACAAGTGCACGCCGTTGTGGCGCGAAGCACATTTCGAAATCAAAATGCACAAAGCAAACCAGTGTCGGACCACTTTTGGAAGTTGAGACGTCAAAAAAGTGCACGCCGTTGTGGCGCGAAGCACATTTAGAAGTCAAAATGTGCAAAACACTAATGCGCGCGCCACTTTTGGAGGTTCAGATGTCGTTTCGCGTGGCAGGCGCAAGGGATTGTGCGCCTTGTCAAAAGTGAGCAAAACGTGAGGGTTTTGTCGCATTTCCAAAAACCATGGCAGGCGTGGGGCATTTGAAGAGGATCTGCAAAGATGCATTTTCTGTGGCAGGCGCAGTACAAAAGACATGTTCATGAGAGATGTTAGGAGGTCAGGGCGCTGATTTCCTGAGAGGGGTTGCATTTTGGAGCATCAGATCTGTAGGTTTGCTAAGATGATTTTGCGTGACAGGTGCAGCACTTCGTATGACCTGGCATCAATTTTTCGTGGCAGGCGCAGTACTTTAGACAGGTGGAGTGGAAAAATTGCAAAACGCATTGGTACGAGGCTGTCAGCGCTGCACTTAACTTTCCATTTTTGAAGGAAGTCTCGCAGAATTGCTTTGTTTTTGATGTTGTCAAATTCAAAAATTGAAGAAGTCTCGCAGAATTGCTTCGTTTTTGACGTTGTTAAGTTCAAAAATTGACGAAGTCTCGCAGAATTGCCTCGTTTTTGACATTGTGTTAAGTTCACAAATCGAGGAAGTCTCGCAGAATAGATTCATTTTCAAACTTGCAGATAGACAGATAAATAGATAGACAGACAGACAGAGAGATAGATAGATAGAGAGATAGGTAGATAGGTAGATAGATAGGTACATAGTTAGATAGACAGATGAGAGAGACAGAGAGAGAGAGAGAGAGAGAGAGAGAGACAGAAAAAGAAAGAGATAGATAGATTAGATTAGATTAGATTTGATTAGATTAGGTTAGATTAGACTAGACGAGATTAGATTAGATTAGAAAGATAGACGGATAGATGGGTAGATGGATAGATGGATAGATGGATAGATGCATAGATGGATAGAAAGATAGATGGATAGATGGATAGATGGATAGATGGATAGATGGATAGATGGATAGATGGATAGATGGATAGATGGATAGATGGATAGATGGATAGATAGATAGATAGCTAGATAGCTAGATAGATAGATAGATAGATAGCTAGATAGATAGATAGATAGATAGATAGATAGATAGATGGATATAGATAGATAGATAGATAGATAGATAGGTAGATAGGTAGATAGGTAGATAGGTAGATAGGTAGATAGGTAGATAGGTAGATAGGTAGATAGATAGCTAGATAGCTAGATAGCTAGATAGCTAGATAGCTAGATAGCTAGATAGCTAGATAGCTAGAGAGATAGAGAGATAGAGAGATAGAGAGATAGAGAGATGGAGAGATGGAGAGATCCAGAGATAGAGAGATAGAGAGATAGAGAGATAGAGAGATAGAGAGATAGAGAGATAGAGAGATAGAGAGATAGAGAGATAGAGAGATAGAGAGATAGAGAGATAGAGAGATAGATAGATAGATAGATAGATAGAAAGATAGATAGGTAGGTAGGTAGGTAGGTAGGTAGGTAGATAGTCAGAGCAAGAGAAAGAGAGAGAGAGAGAGAGGAGACCTCAACCACCGGTCGGTCCATCAGTGATTCGCCCTGCCATCCGTGATTCACAACAACCAATCTCTCCTCTAGGTTTCCTATTTTTGAAACTTCCGCCGCCGCCTTGTGCGGTACTACTGGTATTATATACCAACCGCAAAATAAACAAATTAATAGGAACAATCAATGCTTTTGTGATTCCTCACTAGTTCCTCAATTTTGACCCATCACCGTTGAGATGCATTGCCATTGAGGATGAACGACCTCAACAAGATTCGACAGTACATGCCCCAAGCGGTGTACAAGCAGATCGAGTGTGGTCAGGGCCCCAGCTGAAGACTTTCAACCGATGCTTCCGTTTGTCAGCTGCATTAATTTATACAAAATATCCAAAAAGATAGTAAGGCATTTACCATCTGTTTATTTAACATAGCCATGGAAAATCACCATTTTTAATAGGTAAACCATCTATAAATGGGCCATTTTCCATGGCTATGTTAGTCATAACCAGAGGGTACCACTACTGCTTTAGTGGAATTTTACATGTCTATCTATCTTTTTGGGGTTGCTATGTTGCGATCTACAAGTTAGTTTCATTTTTTGTTGCTTTCAAGTTTTGAGTTGAGAGCTTAGTAATTTAGGTTGATAATGTCAAGTCAACTGCGGTTTTTTTTCACCTTGTCTTCTGCCAACTCCAGCAGGTACCCTGACCTATGTCAATGAAATGCGCAACATCTCGACGATTTTTATCAATGGATCAGGTGGAGCCGTGCTGCTGATGGATGCTGATGGGACTTGATGCGACCATGGACCAGCCATTTCAATCCACATTTCTGGGTTGATTACAGAACGCATGCAACTGTTGTATATGATCAAACATGGCTCAAATTTATTAACATTCAAAATTAGATGATAGGGTACATCTTTAACATTCTTAGAAAAATCGCGAAACCATATCAAACATTCTGGTGAAAGTCTTGAATTGCGACACACACCTGCAAGTTTAGATGGTATTTTTGATGTCCCGTACGGCCGTACGGTAGGCTTGGACATCATGTCGGAGCAAGGGCCAATGATTGCACAGGTCTCTGCTGGGTCGGATGGTGGTGGTTGCCAGTGGTACCACTTGCAAGTTGTTGGGAATTTCTTATCCATCCTGGTTTCTCAAACTTATCCATGGAGTTGTGACCGTTGAAGTTCTTCGACATTATTTTGCAATCTTCAGCTACAAGAATTGCATTTTGGACAGAATCTGCAAGTACTTCAAAGTCGCGACTCAAGAATACAAATTTGCTGTTTCATTTGCAGGCACGAATACCGAATAGCCATTTTGAAGATCTTTGGAATCGAGTAACTCATCAGCACTCAAACCTCTCAGCATCTGGCAGGAGCTGATGTCATCAGTGCAGGAATGTTGCTATCAGCATGAGGGCACCCTGAATAAGTTTCTGATTGATGACAAAGGCATGCTCTTCCTTTTGGTTGGGAGCCCAGTTGGATCCAAGACTGGTTGGCTGTGCTGTAAGAGACAATCTGTGAAAGCCATGGAAAGACCCATAAAAATCTCATGGGATTTAAACGTTTTTTTTCCTTTTTCAAATGGGCAATAAATTGATGAATTTTGGAGGTATACCATGGTATACCCCATTTTCAGATGCGCCCATATCTTTGGTGATGAACTGCCACCATCGCTGAAAAAAATGACGTCAACTTACTCGCAAAGCTCAGCTGATGCAATCGGATGACAACGACTGGGGCGCAAAGCTTTTTTCAAGGACCCCCCATTAATATCTCCATTATTGTTGATTACATGTCCCATCGTATATCTATGTATATCTATCCCGATTTGTTTGTTTTACATTTGATATCATTTGATGTTTAAACTGGTGAAGTCATGAAATTCCTGATTTTCTATCTGTTTAATCCGCTGGTTCAACCCATTCTCCATGGATTTTCCAGACCTCACCGAGGTCTTTGGCTTGCCACCCTTGGTGCACACAGACGACCCGACCCGTGCTGTCTTGGCTTGCTTCGACATGTTGAAGGCAGCTGGACACCAGACCACGGCGACATGACGCGGGAGATTGGACATTTTTTCATAATCCCAAATCGATTATTGGAATTGGATCAGAATCATAATATCCCAAATCATAATCATAATCATAATCCCAAATCATAATCATAATCCCAAAGCGATTAGATCATCGAATAAGATCAAGGAAGTTCATTGAAACACCTTCAGACTATTCAGACTATCAGAATCCATCGCTGAAAAAAAGGCTTCGGATTGTTTCAGCCTTGCTATGACGAAGTTGGTCAGTGCAGGTCTTCAAACGGCTGAAGCTCTTCGGCAAGTTTGGCGTGACCACCGGACGGAGCTATTGCCAGCACCTGAGAACGGGGCGGTGCGGGATTGGCATGGTATCATATTTTTGCCAATGCCATGGGGATATATAATTATCAGGGTGTACGCGCGATAAAAATATGGGTCTGGCTCAAATTTATCGACCCTGTTTTTGGATGGCAAAATACTTACGTAGAAAAATCCAAAGAGACCATCATTTTGAGCCATACGCATATGGTCATGGGAAAGACACCTGACAAAGGCTGGGAGTCAAGGGCCCCAACGTGGTGCCTGGCGTTTGATCCAGATGAGCTGCTCATCAGCTAGGGATGGGTCTCTCCTTGGGATGTTCATCCCCGTTGATTTTTCTATTTTTTTGGGATGGGTTTGAACCCATCAGAATGATCCACCATAGCCCACTTGGTGGCATTTGAAACCATGCCCACAAGAAGGAGGTTTGTATTCTTCTTCTTCTTCTTCTTATGATAATGTCTATTGCACTGCGATGACATATTCCAGTGATTGCTTATTGTTGTTGTGACCATTTGTTCTTGGCTAACCATCAGCCGACGTGCCCAGGTGGTGTTTGCGGCAGTGCCCGCCGAATGGAGTACACAGTCCTCGGGGATTGTGTGAACTTGTCGGTGCGGAGCCCTTGAGCGGAAGCTGGGGGGCAGCAGAATTTTGGGATGATCATCTATTAGAAAAGGGCCTAAATAGAGAACAACAAGTGTGACACCTGAAAATGTGAAGTACATATAACATGATCGAAAACATTCTGGAAACACTTTTCTATTTTTTGAGGGTTGCTGTATTGAATAGAATTTATTGGAATTGTACATATATGTATATAAAATATCAGGCAGTCAGATGCAAAGAGAACCCACTTGCAGCACTCAGCTCCAAGCTGATCATGCCCAGTCTTTGTAGGGCAATGGGTGTCCCCTTTTCACTTGCAAATCTCTTGCAACCGACCGTCATGTTGAAGAGGGTGACCATTGCAAGTAGAACAGGCTGCATTTCGTAATGTCCTGAACATGTTCGACCACGGCGGTTGGTGCAGACTTGGATGCTTCAGGCGAGGCTTATGGCCAATGCCCGTGAGAACACCATTCTTTGCGACGACAACACGCGCAGACGCTCCACAACCGAGGTGCAGCCCAGCCCCGCCCCGTGGGTTGTTCAGTGTTGCATCGAACGACGCTTCCCGTCAGATCATCTTCAACGCCTTAGCTCCGATCTACGTCAAGGGAAAGGTGGGGGAAGGGGCCTAGAGGGGTGCCTAGAGAGATCCATGAGAGACACTTGTGAAAGATTCATAAACCTCCAGAATCTGAAACATATTGAATTTACATTTTCATGCTCAGGAGGGCATGATTGACATCTTCCAACCGGTGAAGAAGGATTACAGCAAAACCATTGGTTTGAACAAGCACCAGCTTCTTGGAGACCAAAAAAAGGGGCAGATGGTTTCGGCAAACTTCTTGGATCTTTGAATTTGCCAGTTGTGAGATAAAGAAAGCGTCGGTTCGTGGTTTGGCCGGCTTCGTCAATTTTGGGTAGTCTCACCTGCCATCATCCAATCTATGTATATATATATATATCCTCCCTTTCTGTTGGGACATGATATGAATGCTTTCTCGACTGTGCATCACTCTGTTCACTTCTTCGCCTTACAAGACTTTTGTGTAACGAGAGAATGGGCCAAGAATTCCAATTCACATATATTCACATGACGGTTGTAGTATACTCAAACTCATTGGCTTCCCCATTCAGGTAGCATGCCAGGTAGATCCAGGCCATGCTATGGCCCCTTTCGTCCACCGACACCCACGACCGATGCTGAGGATGATCTCTTTCCCTTGGCATCAAAATGCCTTTGGCGGCGTGTCTTCGGGAGGCGAGGGTGGAATCCTCTGGGATATCCAGCATTTTTTTTTGGACCCAAAGCTATCCCCAGATAAAGTTAGAACTATTAGAACTAGGAATCCACATCATGTATCATAGATTTTTTCGTATAAATTAATATGTCATTATATATCATTAAAAAAAATCCATTAGAGATACAGTATCCCCATGAAAGATTCATGAAACGGTGGCGTTTCATCCCCATCATATCACCATCAAAAATCACCATCTTATTAAACATCCCAAGAAATATCTCCGAGAGTTTCCATCTCATGTGTCATGCATCCCCCTATGGTCCTTGTACAATCCCAATGTCAATTCTTAGGTCCAGGCTGGTGAATCCCATAGAAATCCCCACCCGAACCGTGGCCGAAGACGTCAGGTTTGTCCGTGGCGGAGCTTCAGGAGGGTGTGATCCGACTTTGCAGCATCAAGTCGTGGCAGGGTATCTCCAGAGTCAGCCTCTGAGTGACGAAAACCGGGGCATGTCCTGTGCCGAAAAAAAGATTGATTTACCCTCTGACTAACATAGCCATGGTATAGATGGCCCATAGAAATAGATGGTTTACCTGGGTTTATCTATTAAAAATCTCTGAAGATTATTGGAACATACCACATTAATGATCATTCATCTGGATAAATGGGGATCTAATGGGATATGAATGGGGATACATTATATACCCTCTGGTTATGACTGACATAGCCGCATAGCCATGGAAATCACCATGCTATTAATAGGTAGACCATCTATTTCTATGGTGATTTTCCATGGCGAACTGTTAAATAACCAGATGGTAAGATGGTTTAGTTTAGCACTGGTGAAATATGGAGCTAGCTTCTGGTAATTTCACATGGCTAGCTAGCTGATGACGATGATATTCTCCAGTTTTAATGGAACATGAACGCGAGAATCATTGAACTTGGTGGGTGATTTTCCATCTAGCCATGTCGATGAAAAACGGGTTCAGCAGTTGCTAATTTCTATCCTTGGGTCTATGATGAATCTGTTGGAAGAAATCAATCAGCTGGGAGTTCTGATAGATTCATTCCCATTTCATTTTCACATACCTAGACCCTCCAAGTACCCACAAATAGGGTAAGAGTCCAAAAATCATGGGTATATTGAATATTAGCACCTTTTGGCAAGGTACTTGGAGGGTCTAAGTACATTCATTTTCCAAGACTGGTAGTGGATTGGTCACCGGCACGAGTCATCTCCGTGTTTTGACCGCTCGGACAAGGCCTCGGAACTCTTGGGTGGTGGCTTCCGAAAGGAGATTCACAACGACAAGGAGATTTTAGGAATCTGTCCGCGTTTTTTCCTTGCGAATACCATCCGGTCATCAACGTGGTGTGCTGGAAAATGCCCACACTAACTGGAGCTTTTATTTTAGAAAATTATATATAGATGGTGGATTTTCCATTGCCATGTTTGATTACCAGAGGGTAGCCTTCTTGAATTTTTGGATGTAGGGTTTGAACTGTGTGAACAAATCTTGCCGAACATTCTTTTCGAAACCTCTGGCAGTTCAGGGACTGCAACGAGATGGACATTTTGAATGTCAGTGAGATTTAACTGGAATATGTACAATATGTTTATATAATTCTATTTCCACATCGGCTTGACGCAATATAATAAGTGGGACTTGTTTGGATGATAAATCTACCATAAGATATCCAAAGTTGTTTTGGCGATTTGACAAAAAACATTGGCTATGCTATGCTGCTATCCCATTGCTCTATCCCCATTTTATTCAAGATTCTTCGGATTAATACCACCAGTACATCATCAAGGCTATTTTAACAACCATGTCCATTTTTATACAACAATTGCTACCCTCTGGTAATTTATAGTGGATTTTCCCATTAAACATGGTGATTTTCCATAGTTATGTTAGTTTGCCAGAGGCTACACAGTTGTTTAAAAAGCATGCACTGTCTGTAGTTTTTTTTTTCACAGCCACAGAACCATCAGCTCATGGCGGAGGAGCTGCCGATT
>CAMXCT020006670.1:0-102500 GCA_947184155.2 Cladocopium goreaui | reverse complement strand
CCATTTCACCCAACCTTGAGCATCATCATTTCTCTGGAAAGGTGTGTCCCCGATCAAGTTTGGCAGGTGACAGTGGACCTTCTGACGCAGGTTTCAAAGAACGAGTCTGTTCGGTGGCCTGGAGATGACTGTCGCAAGGAACCCGTTTCCTACCAGAGTTGGTCCCAAATACCACTGTTTTTTTGGCTGATTGAGAGTGATTAGCGAGATTTGGAGGACAATTTTATGCTTCGTTTTGGTTTTGGCCCCACATCAGCAGAGATTTTTTTTATCACAGCTGCAGTGTATTTTTTTTGCTGAGGTCTTGCTTGTGATGCAGTTTGAGTATGGAACCAGTCTGTTCCCGGCCAAACTTCAAGACAAAGATATTTTCTGGCAGGCACATAGCAGGGTACACCCTTGGTTTTCTGTGACAGTCAGAGCCCTTTCCTTGACCGATTTCTTCAGCGACATGACATTTTCTTCCTTGCTGAGTAGTTCCGAAGGATTGATTCAACCGTTATATCAGAACACTGTAATCAATTATAAGGGCTGCCGCCCCCTGCCGCCGACCCCTGGCATCTCCTGAACAAGGAGAGCCCTGAACAAGGGCCGGTCGGGCGCTCAGCAAACAGTACGTAGTCTCCTGAACAAGGAGAACCCCGAACAGGGGTTAGTTTTTTCGATCCATGTGTAGAGTGTGGAGTGTAAAATGTGAAGTATGAAGTGTGGAGTGTAGAGTGTGAGTGCGGAGAGTGTCAAGTGTAGACTGTGAGACTGAAGTGTGGAGTGTGGAGTGTAGAGTGTGGAGTGTGGAGTACAAGTACCGAGTGTAGAGTGGAAAGTGTGGAGTGGAAAGTGTGGAGTGTAAAGGGCGGAGTGTAAAGTGTAGAGCGGAAAATGTGGAGTGTAAAAGGGGGTGTACAGTGTCAAGTGTGGAGTGCAAAGTGTAGAGTGTGGAGTCTAAAGTGTAGAGTGTAAAGTGTGGAGTGTAAAGTGCGGAGTGTAATGTTGAGTGTGGAGTCTAAAGTGGGGAGTGTGGAGTGTAGAGTGTAAAGTGTGGAGTGTAAAGTGTAGAGTGTGGAGTCGAAAGTTGGGAGTGTGAAGTGCAGGGTGTGGAGTGTCAAGTGTAGAGCGCAAAGCGTGGAGTGCAAACTTTGGAGTGTACAGCGTGGAGTGGAAAGTGGGGAGTCGAAAGTGTGGAGTGTAGAGTGTGGAGGGTGGAGTACAAAGCGTGGAGTGCCGGGCTAGTGCCTAACATTGCTTTCTGAAGCCACTAGAAAAGACTGGAAAAGCTGGAGCACAGGCCCGGCAGCTGGCCACAAAGCGCCCGCCAAGGCGCTGCGGAGGGAAGCCGGGCTAGTGCCTAACGTTGCTGTCTGAAGCCACTAGAAAAGATTGGAAAAGCTGGAGCACAGGCCCGGCAGCTGGCCACAAAGCGCCCGCCAAGGCGCTGCGCAGGGTTTGAGGCCGGGCTGGTGCCTAACGTTGCTTTCTGAAGCCACTAGAAAAGACTCGAAAAGCTGGAGCACAGGCCCGGCAGCTGGCCACAAAGCGCCCGCCAAGGCGCGGCGGAGGGTTTGAAGCCAGGCTAGTGCCTAACGTTGCTTTCTGAAGCCGCTAGAAAAGATGGAAAAGCTCGAGCACAGGCCCGGCAGCTGGCCACGAAGCGCCCGCCAAGGCGCTGCGCAGGGCTTGAAGCCAGGCTAGTGCCTAACGTTGCTTTCTGAAGCCACTAGAAAAGACTAGAAAAGCTGGAAAAGCTGGAGCACAGGCCCGGTACAGGCCCGGCAGCTGGCCACGAAGCGCCCGCCAAGGCGCTGCGGAGGGTTTGAGGCCGGGCTAGTGCCTAACGTTGCTTTCTGAAGCCACTAGAAAAGACTAGAAAAGCTGGAAAAGCTGGAGCACAGGCCCGGCAGCTGGCCACAAAGCGCCCGCCAAGGCGCTGCGGAGGGTTTGAGGCCGGGCGAGTGCCTAACGTTGCTTTCTGAAGCCACTAGAAAAGACTAGAAAAGCTGGAGTACAGGCCCGGCAGCTGGCCACAAAGCGCCCGCCAAGGCGCGGCGGAGTGTTTGAAGCCAGGCTAGTGCCTAACGTTGCTTTCTCAAGCCACTAGAAAAGACTGGAAAAGCTGGAGCACAGGCCCGGCAGCTGGCCACAAAGCGCCCGCCAAGGCGCTGCGGAGGGTTTGGGGCCGGGCTAGTGCCTAACGTTGCTTTCTGAAGCCACTAGAAAAGACTAGAAAAGTTGGAAAAGCTGGAGCACAGGCCCGGCAGCTGGCCACGAAGCGCCCGCCAAGGCGCTGCGGAGGGTTTGACGCCAGGCTAGTGCCTAACGTTGCTTTCTGAAGCCACTAGAAAAGATTAGAAAAGCTGGAGCACAGGCCCGGCAGCTGGACACGAAGCGCCCGCCAAGGCGCTGCGGAGGGTTTGAGGCCACGCTAGTGCCTAACGTTGCTTTCTGAAGCCACTAGAAAAGACTTGGAAAAGCTGGAGCACAGGCCCGGCAGCTGGCCACAAAGCGCCCGCCAAGGCGCTGCGGAGGGTTTGAGGCCGGGCTAGTGCCTAACGTTGCTTTCTGAAGCCACTAGAAAAGACTGGGAAAGCTGGAGCACAGGCCCAGCAGCTGGCCACAAAGCGGCCGCCAAGGCGCTGCGGAGGGTTTGAGGCCGGGCTAGTGCCTAACGTTGCTTTCTGCAGCCACTAGAAAAGACTAGAAAAGGTGGAGCACAGGCCCGGCAGCTGGCCACGAAGCGCCCGCCAAGGCGCTGCGGAGGGTTTGAGGCCGGGCTAGTGCCTAACGTTGCTTTCTGAAGCCACTAGAAAAGCTGGAAAAGCTGGAGCACAGGCCCGGCAGCTGGCCACGAAGCGCCCGCCAAGGCGCTGCGGAGGGTTTGAAGCCAGGCTAGCGCCGAACGTTGCTTTCTGAAGCCACTAGAAAAGACTGGAAAAGCTGGAGCACAGGCCCGGCAGCTGGCCACGAAGCGCCCGCCAAGGCGCTGCGGAGGGTTTGACGCCGGGCTAGTGCCTAACGTTGCTTTCTGAAGCCACTGGAAAAGCTGGAGCACAGGCGCGGCAGCTGGCCACGAAGCGCCCGCCAAGGCGCTGCGGAGGGTTTGACGCCGGGCTAGTGCCTAACGTTGCTTTCTGAAGCCACTAGAAAAGACTGGAAAAGCTGGAGCACAGGCCCAGCAGCTGGCCACAAAGCGCCCGCCAAGGCGCTGCGGAGGGTTTGAGGCCAGGCTAGTGCCTAACGTTGCTTTCTGCAGCCACTAGAAAAGATTAGAAAAGGTGGAGCACAGGCCCGGCAGCTGGCCACGAAGCGCCCGCCAAGGCGCTGCGGAGGGTTTGAGGCCGGGCAAGTGACTAACGTTGCTTTCTGAAGCCACTAGAAAAGACTAGAAAAGCTGGAAAAGCTGGAGCACAGGCCCGGCAGCTGGCCACGAAGCGCCCGCCAAGGCGCTGCGGAGGGTTTGAGGCCGGGCTAGTGCCTAACGTTGCTTTCTGAAGCCACTAGAAAAGACTGGAAAAGCTGGAGCACAGGCCCGGCAGCTGGCCACAAAGCGCCCGCCAAGGCGCTGCGAAGGGTTTGAGGCCGAGCTAGTGCCTAACGTTGCTTTCTGAAGCCACTAGAAAAGACTGGAAAAGCTGGAGCACAGGCCCAGCAGCTGGCCACAAAGCGCCCGCCACGGCGCTGCGGAGGGAAGCCGGGCTAGTGCCTAACGTTGCTTTCTGCAGCCACTAGAAAAGATTGGAAAAGCTCGAGCAGAGGCCCGGCAGCTGGCCACAAAGCGCCCGCCCAGGCGCTGCGGAGGGTTTGAGGCCGGGCTAGTGCCTAACGTTGCTTTCTGAAGCTACTAGAAAAGACTGGAAAAGCTGGAGCACAGGCCCGGCAGCTGGCCACAAAGCGCCCGCCAAGGCGCTGCGGAGGGTTTGAAGCCAGGCTAGTGCCTAACGTTGCTTTCTGAAGCCACTAGAAAAGATGGAAAAGCTCGAGCAGAGGCCCGGCAGCTGGCGCTGCGCAGGGCTTGAAGCCAGGCTAGTTTCTAACGTTGCTTTCTGAAGCCACTAGAAAAGACTGGAAAAGCTGGAGCACAGGCCCGGCAGCTGGCCACGAAGCGCCCGCCAAGGCGCTGCGGAGGGTTTGAAGCCGGGCTAGTGCCTAACGTTGCTTTCTGAAGCCACTAGAAAAGACTGGAAAAGCTGGAGCACAGGCCCGGCAGCTGGCCACAAAGCGCCCGCCAAGGCGCTGCGGAGGGTTTGAGGCCGGGCGAGTGCCTAACGTTGCTTTCTGAAGCCACTAGAAAAGACTGGAAAAGCTGGAGCACAGGCCCGGCAGCTGGCCACAAAGCGCCCGCCAAGGCGCGGCGGAGTGTTTGAAGCCAGGCTAGTGCCTAACGTTGCTTTCTCAAGCCACTAGAAAAGACTGGAAAAGCTGGAGCACAGGCCCGGCAGCTGGCCACAAAGCGCCCGCCAAGGCGCTGCGGAGGGTTTGGGGCCGGGCTAGTGCCTAACGTTGCTTTCTGAAGCCACTAGAAAAGACTAGAAAAGTTGGAAAAGCTGGAGCACAGGCCCGGCAGCTGGCCACGAAGCGCCCGCCAAGGCGCTGCGGAGGGTTTGAAGCCGGGCTAGTGCCTAACGTTGCTTTCTGAAGCCACTAGTCTGATTAGAAAAGCTGGAGTACAGGCCCGGCAGCTGGCCACGAAGCGCCCGCCAAGGCGCTGCGGAGGGTTTGAGGCCGGGCTAGTGCCTAACGTTGCTTTCTGAAGCCACTAGAAAAGACTTGGAAAAGCTGGAGCACAGGCCCGGCAGCTGGCCACAAAGCGCCCGCCAAGGCGCTGCGGAGGGTTTGAGGCCGGGCTAGTGCCTAACGTTGCTTTCTGAAGCCACTAGAAAAGACTGGAAAAGCTGGAGCACAGGCCCAGCAGCTGGCCACAAAGCGGCCGCCAAGGCGCTGCGGAGGGTTTGAGGCCGGGCTAGTGCCTAACGTTGCTTTCTGCAGCCACTAGAAAAGACTAGAAAAGGTGGAGCACAGGCCCGGCAGCTGGCCACGAAGCGCCCGCCAAGGCGCTGCGGAGGGTTTGAGGCCGGGCTAGTGCCTAACGTTGCTTTCTGAAGCCACTAGAAAAGACTAGAAAAGCTGGAAAAGCTGGAGCACAGGCCCGGCAGCTGGCCACGAAGCGCCCGCCAAGGCGCTGCGGAGGGTTTGAAGCCGGGCTAGTGCCTAACGTTGCTTTCTGAAGCCACTAGAAAAGACTGGAAAAGCTGGAGCACAGGCCCGGCAGCTGGCCACGAAGCGCCCGCCAAGGCGCTGCGGAGGGTTTGAGGCCGGGCTAGTGCCTAACGTTGCTTTCTGAAGCCACTAGAAAAGACTGGAAAAGCTGGAGCACAGGCCCGGCAGCTGGCCACGAAGCGCCCGCCCAGGCGCTGCGGAGGGTTTGAAGCCAGGCTAGTGCCTAACGTTGCTTTCTGAAGCCACTAGAAAAGACTGGAAAAGCTGGAGCACAGGCCCAGCAGCTGGCCACAAAGCGCCCGCCAAGGCGCTGCGGAGGGTTTGAGGCCGGGCTAGTGCCTAACGTTGCTTTCTGCAGCCACTAGAAAAGACTAGAAAAGGTGGAGCACAGGCCCGGCAGCTGGCCACGAAGCGCCCGCCAAGGCGCTGCGGAGGGTTTGAGGCCGGGCAAGTGCCTAACGTTGCTTTCTGAAGCCACTAGAAAAGACTTGGAAAAGCTGGAGCACAGGCCCGGCAGCTGGCCACGAAGCGCCCGCCAAGGCGCTGCGGAGGGTTTGAGGCCGGGCTAGTGCCTAACGTTGCTTTCTGAAGCCACTAGAAAAGACTGGAAAAGCTGGAGCACAGGCCCAGCAGCTGGCCACAAAGCGCCCGCCAAGGCGCTGCGGAGGGTTTGAGGCCGGGCTAGTGCCTAACGTTGCTTTCTGCAGCCACTAGAAAAGACTAGAAAAGGTGGAGCACAGGCCCGGCAGCTGGCCACGAAGCGCCCGCCAAGGCGCTGCGGAGGGTTTGAGGCCGGGCAAGTGCCTAACGTTGCTTTCTGAAGCCACTAGAAAAGACTAGAAAAGCTGGAAAAGCTGGAGCACAGGCCCGGCAGCTGGCCACGAAGCGCCCGCCAAGGCGCTGCGGAGGGTTTGAAGCCGGGCTAGTGCCTAACGTTGCTTTCTGAAGCCACTAGAAAAGACTGGAAAAGCTGGAGCACAGGCCCGGCAGCTGGCCACAAAGCGCCCGCCAAGGCGCTGCGAAGGGTTTGAGGCCGAGCTAGTGCCTAACGTTGCTTTCTGAAGCCACTAGAAAAGACTGGAAAAGCTGGAGCACAGGCCCAGCAGCTGGCCACAAAGCGCCCGCCACGGCGCTGCGGAGGGTTTGAGGCCGGGCTAGTGCCTAACGTTGCTTTCTGCAGCCACTAGAAAAGATTGGAAAAGCTCGAGCAGAGGCCCGGCAGCTGGCCACAAAGCGCCCGCCCAGGCGCTGCGGAGGGTTTGAAGCCAGGCTAGTGCCTAACGTTGCTTTCTGAAGCTACTAGAAAAGAGTGGAAAAGCTGGAGCACAGGCCCGGCAGCTGGCCACAAAGCGCCCGCCCAGGCGCTGCGGAGGGTTTGAAACCAGGCTAGTGCCTAACGTTGCTTTCTGAGCCACTAGAAAAGCTGGAAAAGCTCTGGAGCAGAGGCCCGGCAGCTGGCCACAAAGCGCCCGCCCAAGGCGCTGCGGAGGGTTTGAAGCCAGGCTAGTGCCTAACGTTGCGTTCTGAAGCTACTAGAAAAGACTGGAAAAGCTGGAGCACAGGCCCGGCAGCTGGCCACGAAGCGCCCGCCCAGGCGCTGCGGAGGGTTTGAAGCCAGGCTAGTGTCTAACGCTGCTTTCTGAAGCCACTAGAAAAGACTGGAAAAGCTCGAGCACAGGCCCGGCAGCTGGCCACAAAGCGCCCACCAAGGCGCTGCGGAGGGTTTGAAGCCAGGCTAGTGCCTAACGTTGCTTTCTGAAGCCACTAGAAAAGACTGGAAAAGCTGGAGCACAGGCCCGGCAGCTGGCCACGAAGCGCCCGCCAAGGCGCTGCGGAGGGTTTGAAGCCAGGCTACTGCCTAACGTTGCGTTCTGAAGTGACTCGAAAAGACTGGCAAAGCTGGAGCACAGGCCCGGCAGCTGGCCACGAAGCGCCCGCCCAGGCGCTGCGGAGGGTTTGAAGCCAGGCTAGTGCCTAACGCTGCTTTCTGAAGCCACTAGAAAAGACTGGAAAAGCTCGAGCACAGGCCCGGCAGCTGGCCACAAAACGCCCACCAAGGCGCTGCGGAGGGTTTGAAGCCAGGCTAGTGCCTAACGTTGCTTTCTGAAGCCACTAGAAAAGATGGAAAAGCTCAAGCACAGGCCCGGCAGCTGGCCACGAAGCGCCCGCCAAGGCGCTGCGCAGGGCTTGAAGCCAGGCTAGTGCCTAACGTTGCTTTCTGAAGCTACTAGAAAAGTCTGGTCAAAGGCCCGGCAGATGGCCACGAAGCGCCCGCCAAGGCGCTGCGGAGGGTTTGAAGGCAGGCAAGTGCCTAACGTTGCTTTCTGAAGCCACTAGAAAAGTTGTGTGCAAAGGCCCGCCGTGCTGGGCAAAGGCCCGGCAGATGGCCAAAAGCGCCGGCAAAGGCGCTGCGGAGCGTTTGAGGGCAGGCTACAACTTTTTCTCGGGCGCGCTCCCCCTGCCGTTTGCTGGGGTCGGCGGATAATCCCATATACACCTGAGATTACCATTGATACCATTGTATCCCCGTGAAAAAATCCATGAAATCCTGCAATAATCTCCAGTCAGCATTGCTAAACCCGTGCAGACCGTGGAGACCTTATACAACGACTTCATCAAGACGCAGAGCGCCGATAGCAAGCCACGGGTCTTTCTCTCAGCATCCCAACACTGGCAATTTTTGAGAGAAGAGGTGTGCTCCAGTTTCAGACATCCAAACTCTTTGAATTTTAAATGGCGTTTGGTCTTTCCAAAAGGGCATCTTGCAACAACCTTTTATGACCCAGGTGATGGTGTTGATTTGCAGAGAAGCACAGGAGAAGGATAAACCCTGCCCTCCTGCTGTCTTCTCCTCAGCGTTCCATTTCTTTAAGGTTGACAGTTGAAATGTTTCCTTTTGTGGGATGGTTTGTGAAAGAATGCATCACATGTGCAAACGGAATCAGGTAGAAATGATCATATCACATAAACACAAGTGATCATACGATATCATACGTGTATCTGTATCTGGATATGCACAGCAGAAATGTATGCCTATCGAAGAAGCGTGCATTATCCGTGTAGGTAATTCACTGCTTTGCTGAGAAAACTCAGCTGCAGTTGTTTGATGGCTACTGCTTCACTTGTGCCTTTGACATGTGAGTTGTTTGATTCATTTTATTGATTCTCTGATCGCACAGCAGCCCGGTACCTGCTGGTAATTCGTAATTTTACATGACAATTTGACAATGGAACATCACCTTTTAGAATTCAGAACATCTACAATACGTACATGTATAATATATATATATATATATACACATATATATATATACAT
Organism: Cladocopium goreaui; assembly: GCA_947184155.2. NCBI lineage: Eukaryota > Dinophyceae > Suessiales > Symbiodiniaceae > Cladocopium > Cladocopium goreaui. Next base: position 93,973 of record CAMXCT020006670.1, on the reverse strand, counting down.
ACATCACACACATATATATATATATAGTTAGATATAAAAACATATACTAAATATGCCAATTAAGTTTGCAGTTTCAATCCTTTTTGGGTTTTCTTCCTTTGGGACGATGAGCCGGAATCTCTTGCGAGGTGCGCGCAGCGGAGCTCTCGAACACCAGAATCATGTTGAATGGACTGGAAACTCAGGCGCAGTGCCCCCTGGTTTTAACGTGGGCTTAAAAACGTTGGAAGATTGGAAGATTGGAAGAAGGACGTTCCTTTCGAGATCTTACCGGTTGAGTTTATTGAATGGAAATATGATGGGTCTGATCTGGTTGGGATCATTGGAACTTGGAAGAATTTTCTGGGTCACAATGGGAACATGGTGGAACAAAAACCACGTTGAATTTCCAATCGATCGTGGCTCTAGTAAGATCAACACCACAATGGGATAGCATAGTATATGATCACTGGTGTTGTCACTGAGATTTATTTTGCTTTTCCGTGTCTGATAATCCCCGGTAACTTGCGATGTTGTGAAACGTTTTTGGGTCTGAAAATATGATCCCCAAAAATCTCATCGATTCCCATTTTCACCATGAAAATTGCCATTTCGAAACCTTTTCAACAGCCATCATGAAGGCTGTCATCGGATGTCGCAGATGTTAGCCGTATGGAGTCTGGCAGGCAAACGTGGCTGAATACATGAGTAGTCCCATCCTTAGCTGCAGGTTTTGAGCGGAGTATGCAGAGCTGCATAGAAGCATGTTATTTCTGTGCTTCGAGCTTTTCACCCATAAATTTGGCTTGATTTTAAGGGAACATCGACAGGAAAACATGGTTTTCACGTGTTTTTTTATTATGTTTTTAACCATGAAACACAGGAGGGCAACCCAAGTTATAAGTTGGTTTATCTCCCGTAACTACATATTTAATCATATTTATAACATTTATACCACGATTTAGCTGGGAAGCCCCTTGACTATCCTTGACTGGCGGTTTCCAGTCAATTGTAGCATCAGATTTCCCTGCCCCAAGGATACTTGAATCTTCCCGATGGAGATTCGAATCTCATCCCCACACCGCTGAGAAATTTCGTGGCCAATGCCTCTTGGCTGCGAAGGTGACTGGGTTTGTTGGAAAAGGCTGTGACAAACGAGGTACCATCTGGTTATTTACCATAGCCATGGAACATCCCTGAAATAAATGGATATAAATGGAGGTTTATAGCTGAGAAAATCATCTATAAATGGGCCATCTATACCATGGCTATGTTAAATAACCAGAGGGTTTTTTTCCGCAATTGTGGCTATTTCTGTTGGCCATCAATTGGGGTCCCTTTACCAACGACCATGGTATCGTTGGTGACATGTTGCATCCCATCCTTAGTGGTTGGTCTAACGCAAGAAACTCCTTAATTTCTGGTTGTAGATCGCAAGCCAACCAAATTGTTTGTGAAATACAATCTAGATGTGACTAAAAGTCTCAGATACATCCTATCGAAAGCAACAGTTAAAGTTATTTAAGGACATATTTTGAGAGCAGAATATACTGATCCACTTCGGCAAGTACTATTTGACTATAGAACTTATTCCCCCAGAGCATTCCCAGAAGGGTGGTCGACCGAAAGTGGATTGGCTAACAGAAACTTTATGTAGTGGAGGCTGCTACCTCCCGAAGCGGGCCTTTCAGTTGCTAAACATCCTGGCCATCAGCCTCCGGGCTTGCTGAGTAAATACAAAGAAATCATTACCTGCCAGTGTTTCTCTTCGCTTTGGTCATGCTGCGCACCTTGATTGGCGCTTGATAAAAAGAATAAATCCCCATTAAGCCAAAGACCAACCTACCCCCCTGGTTGGTTTTAGAACCACCAAGAACCACCCCAATTCCTGGTGAGAAATCCTGGTTGAACTCCCAATTTTTTTTTCCCTGGCTCCGATTGGGCTTTCCGGTGTTTCCGCCAGGTGACTCAATCGAATCCATTGTACATTCGAGAGACCATCGATCAGTTACGGGAGCACCACATTCAGGCAGACCTCCGGGGGATTCCGTGGGGTGAGCCGTGGGTTAGAGCAGTACTGGTAGGACTTGTACCGAAAGCCTCCATGGCGGGTTTCACATGGTTTAACCATCAAAATGATGACAGAGATTAGCTTCATGGGATTTTTGTCAGGGATATTTATAGATGATTTTTAACTGATTTATTTGTGGGATTTTTCAGAAGGATGGAATGGGGAAGGGGTATCCTATTTTTGGACAAAGCCATGTGAACAAAAATCCCAGAGATCCTGGAGTCAACTCTCAGCGGCTCTCAGCGGCTCACGGTGATTGAGAGTCTAGTTTGGTATCATTTGCTACTTGTATATCTTGTATGTGCTTGTAGGATATGGCATGATATGGCCAGAGACAATCTGACCAATGATTTTATATGATTTTGGGTTGTCAGCATCAATTAACCCCCAGACACTCACAAGGTTTTACCGGTTATCCTCTGGAAAATCCACCATTTAGATTTATTTAGTTCGATGCTTTTGAAATTTAAACCTCCATTTAGATCAGATATTTTCCCAGCCAGCCACGTTTGATGCCCGAAGTGTACCCTAAAATTCCACAGGTGAACGAAACGGCGGGAGGAGTTGTGAAGAACGTCGAGTGCAAGGTGGACGTCCGGGGACTACATCCTTTTACCATCCAAAAATGGGCCTGAAAGTGGGGATACCGGGGATACCCATAAAATGGTCGTTTTTGCAACGAAGATGATGATTTTTCCGCATCAACCTTTGGGGTAATTACCACCTGTGGCCCCATCAAAAACCGACATGGCCTAAATGGTGGGCAGATGTCTTCCCGACTGTCCACGGCCAGGACATCGACAAGGTGAATGTCTCCCAATGGGGACACACTGCCATGATCGGGAACACTGTCTGCGCACTTGAAGCTTTAGATCCTCTTGAGGCTGGATCAAGGGGCATGGTGAACCAGCTGGATCCACACGACCTGCGAAAAACCAAAACCTGGTTGGTGGTTTCAAACATAATATATTGGGAATAATCATCCCAACTGACGAACTCATATTTTTCAGAGGGGTAGGTTGAAACCACCGACCAGATAGACATTATAATTATATTTAAAGAGACCAATCATTTCACATCATCTAACATTAACATCATCTAACATTAAGATGGTGACAGTTGCATACCACCAACCAGTTGATAAATCATAGGTTATACTGAGTTATACTCCACAAGAATCCATAAAACAATCCCACTATGTCATCCAACCAGAAAACCAACCAGTCATCCATGTGGCTATGGATCAATACCTATACATACCATTTTTAGGGGGTTATTCACATCCATTTTAACCCAGCTAAATTTTGATGTGAACTACAGGGGGATAGGGTCTTGACCCATCCCCATGTTCCAACGATCCCAGGCTGCGGTGCTGAAGATGAGCACCTGCTTCATGGGACCCTTCACCTTGGGAGACTTAGCCGCCAGCACCGCTTCGAGGTGGGCAACTGCCAATGAGATATTGAAATTGATTAGATGAATAATGATATAGAATCATATAAATAATATATAAATAATATATAAATAATATATAAATAATATATAAATAATATATAAATAATATATAAATAATATATAGATAATATGTATATATATATATCTATAGATTACATATATATATATATGTATTTATTTGATAACATTTCATATTGGATTAGATGATATGCATGTTTTCAGATACTTAGGTTTGTCAGGCATGACAAGCCCTTGTCCTTGGTCTTACCACACAAAAAGAGTGAGGCCTTCAGCGTCCACAGTCATGCTCATGAAGTTTGGAAGATAGGACAACACAGATCGTCGAACAGTCAGGACAAATTTCAAGCCACATTCGATGCATTCTGAATATATAGAGTACCCTCTGGTTATTTGTTACATAGCCAGGGTATAGATGGCCCATAGAAATAGATGGTTTACCTATTAAAAATGGGTGGATTTTCCATTAACTAACCAGATGGTAGTCTATATATTCAGTGGAAACTAATCTTCCAACCCCTATCTGCCAGGGTCTATGTGAATTTACCAGATGGTAGTTCTTATACTTATATCATCATTTTTTCCTTAAATAGCGTTGTCATGGTATCTTCAACTGCTTGGCGGCTCATAGGCCTTCAGATCCTTCAGATTTGCCAACCAGCGACCCTTCAGGTGGTCAGACTCGACGCACTTTGACTTCCTGCTCCTCTTTCAGGCGGCTCAGAACTGGGGTGATTCATAAAGTCACAGAGATTTATAGAGATGATATTTCAGTGTGTGTGTGTCTATATATATATGTATATATATATATTCATAGATAGATCTAGCCGTGTCTGGGGTGATATCTTTCTCAGGATAAGAAGAGGACAGACATATCCTCGAATCCTACGAAGATCTCGGTAATCTGTAGAAATACATCAGGAACTTCGAATTCAATCGTTAGCATCTATATTCTGAATAATTTTCTGAACCATTTTCTCTGGAGACTGAAACATACTTGGATATCAGTTGGTTTATAAACCCTACTGGCTAGAAAAAAAATCCTGCCATAAATCCAATCGTGAAAAATGAGTGTTTAGCCCGTTTAGCAACTTTGGGATGCCACCGTTTGGGGCACCGCTTGAAGTAGGCGATCCGTAAACTCCTCGATCAGAAGATGCTGGAAGCGGTCGAAGCACCAGCTGAAGCGAGGTACGCGGCCCCGCAGAACACCGCAGAATGCAGAGAGATGATGAGAAGCTGCTCCAAAGTTGAAAACACTCATTAATACATATTAACACTGTAACTATGTGTAACTAGCACTATAGCTAATGGTGAATTTGATGAAATTTAATCTTTGTTTTCCTGTGCGTTCTTCCTTTTTGAACCACCAACATGAATCTTGCAAGGGACGCGACAAAACGTGAAACGACTCTGTCTGGTCCCACGTGTTGACGCATCGAAGCGCCTACGGCTTGAGCCCAGCTGTTTCACTCTGATGGACAAGTCCGGATACAATCTATATGACTCAAGGGTTTTGAAAAATAGAAGACTCATGAAGACTCCATCTAACATCATCTAACATCATCTAACATTAAGATGGTGACAAACAGTTGCAAACTACCCTTGAAGCAGATGACCACCGCATCTCTAGTCACATATCGGAGCGAATGAGTTCATCGCTGAAGAGCTTGGAACCCATGGTCCAGCGCGATTCCCGCTGAGCGCTGGTCCTTCAGGAGCGATTTTTGTGATTTGTGTATGTAAAAATGGGGTGCGCCCAAAATTTGATCAGTTGATCAGTTTCTCATCATTTTACCCACTACCCTCTGGTTATTTAACATAGCCATGGTATAGATGGCCCATAGAAATAGATGGTTTACCTATTAAAAATGGGTGGATTTTCCATGGCCATGTTAAATAACCAGATGGTAATACTGCCATCAGTTGGGTATTTATCTCATCTTCAAAGGAGAAATTTCGGGATCTGTGACGGCGGGCTGGTTGACTCTGCCCGAGGATGAATTTCGTGCGGGCAGAGACAATTGTGCAGGAGATTACGGTTGGAATCTGAGATTCGTAACGGGAAGACCACGTTTGGAAAATGGGGTATACCCTGATGTATAGGGGCAGCCCATTTTCAGTCCCATGTTTACTTCGTTGAAAATGGTCCTTGTTGAACCGTTGAACCCGGCGGACTTCATTTTCAGCTGAGGATGATGGAAAAGTCCGCGACATCATTACGCAGGTGAAGAAGTCCGAGGCCAGGCCGGCAGCTTCCAGGGATCCAGGGGATCCAGCTGCGCTGCGGTTGCTGTGGTTGCTGCAGGCTGAACAGGAGGCAGAGAAAAGGGAACAAATCCTTCGAAGTTTGTTGGCACCTCAGCGAATCTTCATAGCTTTTCGGGTGCGAAGCAAGTCAGCTCGATATTTTCCCAGGCAATGGAAGTTTTAGGGGGAAAATCATCAACGAATGGGGGATTTTACAGCATACCAGGTTTGATTGCCAGAGGGTAACAGCTGCATGACTCCCTGACGCGATTAGACAGTCACCCGAGCAGACGGCACGGCAAGTCAACCGTGCCCACTTGTTTTTCCACTTAAGACAGCAAATTTCTTGAAACCCAGCAGTTTCTTTGCCTTCGGAAACTGCTGACTGTTCGACGTCACGCCCAAGTTGCCAAGGCCAGAGTTTAAGCGAGATGGTCAGTCTGCTGCCGAACAGAAAGCCACTGAACAAGCCAACGAACAACAGGAGAAGGCATGGCCGGGCTCCATGTAAAAAGCATTTAAGTGCAAGAATGGAGTACCGCTAAAATCCAATGGTTTATCAAGATTTATAATGATTTTGCAGTCTCTATCATCGTTTTTCCGAATTATATAAAGTTGCTATTTTAGTTTCCATTTTGAAGGGTACACCCCATGAGTTTTCTTCATAAGGATCTCACTGCGACACTGAACATACGAGTTAGATCGAGTTAGCGTATCTGCCGCCGGCCTTAATTCTATTGTTCTCACAGATTTTGGGACAACACATCTTTAAAGTTCATGGCTGACCTAGCTGACCTAGCTGACCTGACACAGGACGATGCCGCGAAGGAGTACAATGTGCACACCATCGACGAGGCGGAGTTCGCAATGGGTCGCCAGCTCTTATTTTTTGCCATTCATAGACTGTTGATGTTCATGATGGGTCATTTTTTCGGCAAAAGTCGCAGCTGATGATGCTGATGTTCACAGTCCAATCAGTCCAGGGGATTCCAGGATTGCATGTGAGGCGGAATTTGAACATTATCAGCAAATCGAAGATGCGGAGCGGGAGAAGAAGAGGAAATTGAAATCTGAGGCGAGCCCGGGGATGGCGACAGGGCGCTTTCATCAAGCAGTTCTGCTGTGGCATTTTTGGAAGGAACAACGCATCCAAAATCCGCCAATCCTCTATTATAGATACTATATTCATGATTTATAATTATACCCCAAAATATAGTATATATATACATATACATTTACATTTACATTGTATTATATCCTATGATATTTTATTGTATTGCATTATATTATATTTATTATATTACATTATATTGTATTGCATTATATTATATGTATTATATTATATCATATGATATGATATGATATGATATTATTATATTATATTATATGATGTTATATTATATTATACTATATTGTATTATATGATAATATGATATGTACACGTAGATTTTTACGTTATAATGGCAGTTCTGGATTTTCAGATGTGAACTTTGCCTCCAATCAGCTTGGAGATCAGGATGCTGAAGCAGTGGCCATGTTTGCCGACGAGCGGAAGCGGCTGCGCGAGGAGCAGGGTGCATCCCACTTACCCTCTGGTTATGTCAAAATAGCTATTGAAAATGACCATTTATAGTGGATTTTCCCATTGAAAATGGTGATTTTCCATAGCTATGTTAGTTTACCAGAGGGTAGTAAGTTTGCAACAGCCATGGTAGAAGCCACTGAATAGGGATATACCTGATATAGCCAGTGATATTTGCAAATTAAAAAATGGACTCTAAAATTATCCATGTACCAAGTGGGATGCACATCACATGCACATCGACGCACCCAGAAACCTATTCATTTTATTGCTATTGGGAGTTATTGATCAATCCAAGGCTAAACTCAACGGATTGTCAAGCTACTGAGGTTCACTCGGTAGATCAAATGGTTCGATGGTTGTTTTTTGAGGGAATTTCATATCAGGGGTGACTTGGCGCTTGGCTTTCAATGCCAAGTCCAGATGAATAAACCTCGACTATTATATAATTGGGGGCTTATCACCATGAAAATTCTTCCCCCCTATTGATAACCCGCAAATTCCTGCGTTCACATCACCATTTTGTGGAGGAGGTGGAGGAGAAGAGGCCTGATTTGATCACCATCATGAGGCTGGCCCCAGGGATGTCAAGCTGGAAATGCCGCTCGATGTTGCCTGTGGGTGAGGCAGAAGAACATGGAGAAATCTGCTAGCAAAGCAGGAACCTCAACAGACGCTGCCAGCACTTGCATATTCTTGGACGAGAATTGCGCTGAATCCAAGGCTACTCGAAGTGTACAAGAGCGCTTGAAAGGAAAGATCACAGTGAAGGCACGTGCATGGCATATGGCACGTTTCAGATCCCTGGACCGCAGCTTGCAAAGTATGCAACACCTCAAAACAATACAATATTACGCCATATTACACCTGGCCAGGCAGCACAAGCACAGGCAGCCAAGGAAGCTGCATCAGGTGTGAGTGCATTGGCAGGCAAGACCTCTGTGCTGACTGAAGCATCTGAAAAGGTAGACACTTTGATTCACCAGAGACCAAGACTTCGGCACACGACCCATCAGACCTATAACCACCAAAAACATTCAGAAAAGGTTCAATTAGGACAATTTACATTAATTTACTACTGTAGGTTTCAGAATTTTTGGTATTGGATTTCAGGATCTACTTGTACCACTTTTCTACATCTCTTTGGGGGTTGCTATAAATCAGACCTGTCATGTTGTGGCAGACGAGAGGCTATGGATCTGACTCCGACGAGTGAGTCGACCTGCCAGAAAAGGATCAAGCAGTGCAGCAACCTTTGCGGATTTGAAAATTGGGGATTCAAGTTGATTTTACAGGGAAAAAGGTGGTTGACCATTAATTTTGAAGCTATTTGCATCTATTTACCCTAATATTTACTGTACATTTACCCTATTTTCAGACACAACCGTATCGAGATTTCGTCGCAATTCGTATGTCGAAGGATTTTTGACACATTTTCCACAAGAGTGCATATAACACCACGTCAATTTGAACAACGTGGTACCCTCTGGTGATTTAACATAGCTATTGAAAATGGCCAGTTCTAGTGGATTTTCCCATTAAACATTGTGATTTTCCATAGTTTTTTGTATGTTTACCAGAGGGTAAGAGAACCATCAGCGACTTTCCGGGAGCCGCCTTTTTGTTTTGTGTTGGAACATGTTGGCCACCGCAGGGGACAAGAATCGGCGGGTGCAAGGCGCCGATGGCCTGGGAATGCCTGAGAATGATACCATTGGAAGATCAGGAATTGACCACACATTGGTGATGTAATATACCCTCTGGTAAACATACAAAAAAACTATGGAAAATCACAATTTTTAATGGGAAAATCCACTATTTCAATGGCCATTTTCAATAGCTATGTTAGTTTACCAGAGGGTACTTGGTAAATGGTATCTCCAATGGTGAGATGTATCGACTGAGATTATCTGAGGTGATACCAATCATGATACCATTTACCATTGGTAAATCCTCCATAAATCGTAACTTGAATGGTGAGATGTATCGGCTGATTGAACTTCTGATTGACCATTCAAGATTGTTGTCAACTGGCTACGAGCAGTAGCTGCCACATGCTGCCACGGTTTCATGGTCAAGGGGCCCCTATTAGCGTATTGTGATACTCCATGTTGTCTTTCGCACCATAAAACATCATAAAACACAGTTCTTGATGTGAGAACAAATTGTTGGCATGATTGAAAAATATCATGTGCAAACGACAGTGTTCGTAATGATACAGCTATTGTTGCGTGGGTAGATCGAATGGCCGCAGGATTTTTTTGACCCCCAAAAAAACGGGGTGTGCCTTCTTGAACGAAGCCTGACGCCTGATGTAAGTACTACGGTTGTGCAGTTCCACTTAATGCGTTGGTACGTTAATCACCATTTTTAATGGGAAAATCCACTATAAATGGTCATTTTCAATAGCTATGTTAAATTACCAGAGGGTAATTATGACAAACTTAGGATAACTTGTAAACACCATGCTATGCTAGCCATGAAAACCATCCCAGTTACGCACCACAAAGATCCACAAAGTAGTCACTGGTGGTGGATTCGGGAAATTTGATCTGTGCTGTGCGCAGGAAACTGCAACACTTCCAGACGAAAAACATTCTGATCAAGTCTGTGGGTGGTGCGATGCTTCTGGAGGCGACAAATGATGGGTGAACTATGTTGAACTTTCAGATTTCATATCTTTTAAGTAGTACGGAGAGGCTTGATTCTGAATTCCGGATATAACATTTATATAAATTCAACACATTCAACCCATAAGATCCGTAATAAGTATAGAATGATCATATCATAAAGGGAAGATTCACACAAAAACTGGTTGGTGGTTTCAAACATGGCTTTTAGGACTTTCCATATATTGGGAAGAATCATCCCAACTGACCAATACTTTTCAGAGGGGTAGGTCAACCACCAACCAGAAAAATGTATCGTTTTACAGGTGGGCTTTCAGCCTGTGCCAGGCTCAGAAGAAATCCGTGAAGCGCCAGGTTGGGGACCCCCGCGGGCGCAACGCCTTTTTTGTTGTGATGGCCGCAGGTACAGTAAGAGGCCGCAGAGAATCGCACACTTCATGGGATTTCTACGGAAGTTATATAATGTTATGTATAGATATTATGATAAGCAACATTATTATATCATATCAGTGTATGTTTTTAAATCATTCTAAAGTGCTTCAAATTCCCATGACACACACATATATAATTATATATATACACTTGGAGGACCATTCCACTTAGCAAGTGGTTCTATACACCATTTAATCAACGACCAGTAACTACTTCGCACGTTTAAATGTTCTATACACCATTTAATCAACATTATGAACCATGTAACTACTTCGCACGTTTAAATGATTATATTATTAACCATTATTAAGCATTATGAACAATGAACACTTATTAACCATTATGAACCATTATTAACCATTATTAACCATTATGAACCATTATGAACCATTATTAACCATTATTAACCATTATTAACCATTATGAACAATTAACACTTATCAATGGATATATCATTAACCATTATTAACCATTAATCATTGATTCGTCCCGCCCACCGAAAATTGATCCTGGACACGACAGATCCAGCCGGGCTTGCCCAGGCCTTGATCGACCGAGCGCTGTATCGCTACCTGCCGGAGCGGATGAAAGAGCTGGCGGAGAAGCGGAACAAACCGCACATACCATGGTGCGCCTGTCGGCTGGGGAGTCTTTCAATGACTTTTTTCGTGAACATGGTGAAGAAAAATTGAAGGAAAACTGACGGTGGAAACTCATGAATTGATTTGGTGAATGATTTTCCCTGTGAATGATATTGAATCATACGCGTTTGCAGATTTTCCCTTGAATGGTTAACCAAGTCTAGACATTTTGATGAATTTTGCGTCAAAGATGGGCTGTTCACCCCTGTTTGGGATTGGATGAACAGCAACTCTCCGCATCTGGATCAGGTATTATGAGCAAGCCTTCCGAAGAATGCAGACATAGGCCGCATAGGCAGTTTCCCGCGTTAAACGACTTGTCATTGTCTCGCAAGAAATTTGATTGTGGGGGTGTTGGGAGGGCATTTTGAAGAATTGTTGGTTGATTCATGTCATTTTCAATTGAACTAGCAATTGACTAACTATGGCAATTGACTATTAATGACATTGCTGCCCTTTTCAACTTTCAATCTGGTGCCAAATGGATCTGCTGAAGAACTGGCGCAGCTTTGTCAGGGTCCCGGAGGGCTCTTTTCATGAAAATTTGTGGTTCTCTTTAAACAAAGGTTTGCACCTCAGACCTGGAGATATCTGGAGATGCGAAAAGCTGCAGACGCTGGAGCCTGATCTGCGTTCCTGAGGCTACACCATGTTTCACGCAGTCTCCAAAATGGGTGCCACCCTCAGCGCATGTTTCAGCGGTGTCTGGAAAATTTTGAAGCGTTGCAGATCGCACTGACGATTTCAAGGAGACTTTGCCAGCTGGGGAATGCCATTCGATCGCTCGCAACATGTGCTGAACCCAGCGGACTCACACAACTTCAGAGTTTCAGAGTCACCAAATATGACCACTTGCAGTTTATGTGTGGTTGTCACATGTCACGAAACACGTGACTCTACCAACTCGGATCCTGTTGGTTGTTCTTACCAGTCGTTAATCGTGGCTCCGGGTCCTTGGGGTTTTGCCATCAACCAGGTGCGGCTCAGATGAATTTCGGTGCAGTCTGAAGACCTTCACTGCGCTCTCAAATGAGAATTGCAGCGAATTGGTGTTGCACTAGCCTTGATCTGAGCCTAGAGAAACACAGTGTTGCCCCAAGATGTTGCCAACACCAGCCAAAAAAGTCAGCAGCTTGCAAATAGATAATAGAACCTAATAGATGAAGCACCATGATATGTTTGAAAACTGTTGAAAGAATGCCAGGATGGCCCTGGCCAGCAATCCCCGCCGCATCAATTGTGTTTCATGCCAAAGCTCTGTACAGCTTCGTGGAAAACAAGACCGTACTGGATGACAGGATGTAGAGTAATCATATTTGGGATTTTTTAGTGTTGAACACATTTGAACACCATATTCAGATGCTGTTCAAAAGTGGCCCATCTCCCTTTCAAACTGAAGAGGTGCTGGTTTTGTCACCAAAGGAGGTCATTTTGAAGCCGCCGGATCCAGCATCACCCTGCCAGGCGCTTGATCTACTCAGGAGATAGTTCTGTGGTGCAGGCGGGAAGTGGATCACCGGAGTAGAGCTGGACTATGGACTCAGCAGCGGAATCTATCCTTGCTGCAGGTCCGCAAGAAGCCGAATGAATGATTTTCGCGTTTCATGAATCTCGCCCCAAAAAGCCGCAGTGTCCACTGTGTCCACTGCAGTGGTTTTGATGCGAAAAATGAGAAGCCTTCCCGTGGCTCATCCCTGCATTGGATTGCCAATTGTTTTGTTTAAGATCTCCTGAGCCTTTGACATAATATATATATATATTATGTTATATACATGTTATATAATCATTATACACATGTTTTTGCATTTTCTGTCTGGTCAACCGAAACCGCCTCTCTCCGGCATTTTCGCAGCTAAATCTGCTGCCCCACATTGCCCCGCGTCGTCCTGCTCCGTTCTTGAGATGGCCGAAATGGCCCAAATGACGGCAGTGAATCAGTTGACCAGTTGAAAGACGAAAATATGTGCAGGGTTCCCAAACCTCCAATAGTACATCAATATCCAATATCAGTCTATCAACATTCATATCTTTGAAATTCTTTGATTGGCTTCAAGCTTTAGTGATCTTAGTGTCTATTAAGATCAATTTACCCATGGTTAACTTCACAAGTTCCTCGAAGCGCTGTGGATTTCCCCATGAAGCACGGCCTCTGACCTGAAGATTGTGTGAAAAGTCTGGGGAAACATCTGGTGCTCGAAAAGGAGGATCTTTTTTCATGTCATTTACTTTATTTTAATTTAGCAAAAAAAAATCATTTAATTTACTTTGTTTAAATTTAGCAACGAAGAATGGCAAGATGGCCGCTTTAAGAGGGAATGTTTCGCAATGGGATGTGCGAATGTGGTTGGAATTATCGGAATGGTTCCAGAGTTTCAGGATAACCTCTGGTAAACTAACCTAACTATTGAAAATGGCCATTTATAGTGGTTTTACCCATTAAACATGGTGATTTTCCATAGTTATGTTAGTTTACCAGAGGATAACCTCCTCGAAACGAGGTCAGAATTGGATGCTTCATCTCGATACGGTAATCCGGACTCGACCAGTCGACCTGTCCGTTGTCTTATGGGTTGAAAACATCAGGCGTTGGTAAATGTTGGTAAAGAGATGAACATTGACCAACTTGGATTTGTTCGAAAATTCTGGGAAACCCCCAAATCCTTTCAGTTATCATGATACCCTCTGGTAAACTAACATAACTATGGAAAATCACCATGTCTTATTAATGGGAAAATCCACTATAAATGGTCATTTTCAATAGCTACATTAAATTACCAGAGGGTAATCCCTTTAAGATAGTCATGAGATGGTGGTACTGTATACAGCCCATTTTTAAAACCTGCTTGTAGACTATCCCTGAGTGAATGTGCAATGCCTGCACAATGTTGGAATCGACATACTGAAGTTTTTCAGACAGAAAGATTGTGTTTGTGTGTCTGTTCACGTTAAGATAATGTGAATATACCCTAGCGACATTGGATTTGCCAAATTTCTTTGTCCCAGAAAGGGAAAACCTGCAGAAGCCCCATATCTCAAAAAAGATGGTTCCAACCCTGGATTTACCAACCCAATTTTGGGCTCAAAAGGGGCCAGTGAGGCCGGGGAGTCAGGCGATGGGAGATGCGAACTGCTGCTTTCAGTGTCTGCTTTCACGGTCTGGATTTTCACCCTATGGCAATCTTATGCAATTTTCCATCGGGGAAATGTGATGATAAACATTGATAAACCATCAATTTTCGGGGGTAGCCTATTCTCAAAGAAACCCAACGAATTCGACCCAGCAAAGTGATGATTCGGGACGGGGGGGACCCAGAGACCATCCATCCATGGTGCAGGGCGCCAAGGATGGCGAGTCCCACACCGTGCCCGGACCTGTGGACCTGTGGAGTTGAGATGAGTTGAGTGTGCAGTTTCTATCATGTTTTTATGATTTTGATGTAGATGAAGCCATCAGAAAGGGGGATCTAACATGATCGATCTAACCATATTTAACCATATTTAACCAATGAAGAGTGGATTTGGGTGTGTCTGAACATGAGGAAATTACACGGGGGATTTATCCCGAAAATATGGCGATGTTCATGGTCAAAACGACGATAAACCATGAGTTGGGTTTTCCGTAAATTTTCAAACACCCCTCCACATTGAGAACTTGATTCAGACAGGTACTGGTTGGTGGTTTGGAACATGATTTTTATTTTTCCATATATTGGGAATAATAATCCCAACTGACTTTCATATTTTTCAGAGGGGTGGGTATACCACCAACCAGGGTAGAAGTTGACTCACCATGACTCACTTGTGGCCAATTGACCAATCGAAATCAGGTACGTCGGCAGCAAGATCAGCCTGGTGTCCAATTCAGGCATCAGGTATGAGGGTGTTCTGTACACCATCAATACGCAGGCAAACTTTCGGATGACCACTGGGCATCTTGGGGGGCATGTGTTGGTAGGTTTCTGACAAGAGATATCGGTATCATATTACTATGTGATTGATACTGATGGTAGAAAGAATGACCTAAATTGATTTAAATACTAATGATCGAAGCATAGAACAAAAGTGTAAAAAGTAGTAAGAATATGTCGTGTTAATAAAGTAGAAACAGTACGTCATTCATCTAAATACAAAAGCAGTTTCTATCAGTTAATTGAGTATCTATTAGTGTACAAAGTGCAATTTCATCTCAACAGTTTCTATCAGTTTCTATCAGTTTCTGTCATGGCAGTTGATCCTCAGACTTGTCAGGAGGCGCAAATCTCGTTGGAGTCAGTGAGATGTTTTGGCACCGAGGGTCGCAAGACGTTCCGGCCTTGGTTGCCAGTGAATCCAGTGTCTGGAACGGTACCGTAGCCTCCCTGAAAAGAGGGTAGCACAACAAAATCCAACGGTTTCTTATTATCACATTTATCACAATATGAAATTGGCCATGTTCCCATGAAACTGGTTTCTATCATCATATTTATGTAACTGTTTTTTCCCTATCATGATGATCAAGTTGGTAATCCTATGGGGAATATTCTGGTATCCAACCCATCTCTGCTGGCGGGACCAGCCACCATTAAGGCCTGAAATTCCAGCGTCCAATGAAGTCTATGACTACATCGTCTTCCGTGGTCAGGTACCAGCTCCCAGCTTTGGGTTTTCCATGCTGAATGATGAGCTCCAATTTTTTTGGCATCCAATTTGTTTGGTCCAGTCACTCCAGTTTGCAGTTGAGTACAATGCAGTTTGTTTCGAGTACCTCCTGGCATGTTTACACATCTTCAACTGCGCAGTTGCAAGGGCAAATTTTGGCTGTTGAGGCTTCCCAGTCTAGTCCTTCTCCTTGATACAATAGGTCCAATGGATTCCAATGGCAGAGTCTTGGTTTGAAAATGAGGTGCCCAAAAATCCCCATGATTCTGGGTAAATTATAACGACCTCACTACGACCTCACTGGAAATCATGGTTAGTAAGCGAAATCATCCCCAAATGGCCTTAATTCAGGTTAGTGAAATATTATAATTTACCCAGATGATTCATGATCAAAATCGCCATCATTTAGGACATCCAACCTGACCATCGGATCCTTCCGGGCCATGCGAAGGACATCAAAGACCTCACGGTGTTGGAGTCGCCCAGTCCTGCGGTGCGGCTTCTGGGCTTTTCGCTGTGAAATTTTCCCAGTGTTTCCTGTAACTCTTACCGTAAACCAACATAAACCAACTACCAAAGAGTGAATTCCGTGAAGGGATTCCCTGCTTCATGAAGCGGTCTGGATGCGCGTTTCAACGGACAGTCAGTAAACATAACATCTTCGTTGCTCATCCGTGCCAGATGAGCGATCCTGCAATCTTGTCTGTCAACAAGTTGGCCTGGCGAGTTTTGAGGTTTTGGGATCATCAACTCAGGATTGCGATGTGCTTGAAGTGTGACATTTGGGCTTGTCTGGAAATTGTCTGGAAATCTGGGATCTAGCCCAAATTGCAGTTCTAGCCGTCTAGCCCAAAATCATCCAATGTTGTGAAATCAAGAGCCAGGCCGCCGGCGAGCAAAGGGGAGAATCTTCTCAAGGCAGTTGCACAGGGGATCGCTTTCTACAAAAATATGAGGAAACTTACTGTAGACACTGTAGAATGAACATGAATTTTTACCAGTTAGGCTTTAGTATCTTTAGTTAGTTTCAACCATCGCATTTTTAAGTGATCCCATGGGTGCTTTTATGGCGGCAGGGCCTGGAGAAAGGCTTTGGCAAGGCAAGCTGCTGCATAGAGAAAAATAACCCCAAAAAGATGCAGAAAAGCTTCATTTATTCCTGTTTCACTGGGATTTACTTTTCTTATCTTTTTGGGGATTCCTTAATCTAGTTAGTTTCGTCATTCTTAACATTCATCCACTTTGTTTAGTGCCATAGCTAAGACTCGCGCTACATGTGTCTCATTTTCACCCTTGACAGCACCAGAGATTCAGCCGGCCTTTGGCTCCAGTTCCCACGACGCATTTTTGGATGCAGAACAACCTTGGCACCAACATCATCTCCAATATCTATCAATATCTGATCATTGTCTAAATCTGCAGCTTTGAAGCAACATGGGTTCCATGAAAACAAGCCACAGGAGAGGAAACCCCGCAGATCCACAAAACTTGAATCGTTCCATAGCAGTTTTTACAGCAGGTTTCAGCAGCTGACAGATAGGCAACCTGGATCAGACGCCAAGCATCGGAAATCGCCACTTTGCTGCCTGTTTGAAGCTCAGGATAAAAAAGAGGATTCAAGATGATCCAGCTTGATCTGTGCTGGTATGAGGAAAAGCTGAGTTGCCATATCAGCGAAGTATCAGCTAAACATAGATATATAAACATAGCTAAACTATCTATGTATAAACATGTAGTCACATGATGTCACATGCACATTTTAACTGCGACACATTCCAAAGAATTGAGAGAATTTGAAAGAACTTGAAGGGCTAGCGCTCCGCCATGTTGAGGTTCCTACAGTCCTTGCAGAATGTGGTTCCTACAGTCCTTCCTGCGGTGTGCACGGAATGAAGAGGACGACCGAGAACCGCTGGGTGGCTCGAACATGAATGGATTATTTTCCATTTCATAGGGATTTATAATAACCATTATTTTTGGATCCTTATTATGGATGGGATGACCATCAACCATTTTTTGTGAGTATTGACCATGGCTTATATATGGGATGTCATCCTTCCCAACTGACTGACTTTCATATTTTTCAGAGGGGTAGGGCTCAACCACCAACCAGATAGCACCAGAGATGGGACATCGAACCAGGACGAAGCGCGGGAGCCTCACCTGGGCGTGGACCCGGTGAGCTTGTTGGTCTGGAGCTGAAACCATGGTGAAAAAACAACAGCTGAATGAAACTGGGAATGAAACGCTTCCTGTAAGAGTTTGTGGACCTCTACAAGCTAAAGGTCTCCGGCAGGTCTCCGACAGGTCTCCGACAGGTCTCAACATAGTAGGTTTTTGCGGCGCCATTTCCGAGTCTTTCAGATTGCAGACAAGCACAGGAAATCAAAGATGCACCAAGAAAAACCAAAGACACTGCACTTCAATCCATGTGACCTCCGCAACTGACTGTCTGAGGCCTCACAAGAGTTCATCGAAGATTGCAAGGCCTCAGTTTTTTGGACCGAAGCTCGATGTGTTTCTATCAAACCTTCCTATAAAGGGCAAGGCAAGTGTCTTCATTCTCGTACTTTTCACACATGTTCAATCAATCAACTAACTAACAGTTTTCCAACTGCTCAGCTTCTCCTGGTCACTATCTTTATTTTGTAAAATTGACCCCTCAAGCTTCCGACCTTCATCAAACGTAACGACCAACTGTCATCTTATCATTTCGAACATTTTCTTTAAACTTAGATTTCAAGCATGTTCTGTTCAATCTCTGGATTTCGCCATCTCATCAGAAACAATTTCATAAACATCCCATCCCATCTATCTGTCCTTGCCACGACTATTGAACCGAGCATTTACAGTTGAACTGGTTTCAACCTATTGAAAGCAATCAGAAGCCGGTAAAAAGACAAAACACATATTAACACCCCAAAAGTTTGAACACTATTCATCACCCCAATAAGAAGCATCAGTACGAGTAAAATCCCCCCTTAATACAAGACCGATTATTTAAAAGCACCCAGTGGTTGACGCCCATTCTTGAAGCCCCTTTCACACATCCCATCCAGTTCAAATTCCTCCAAAACCACTATTAAAACCCATTAAAACTCATGGTACGAAACATCTTCACATATCTTCACATATCTTCACATATCTTCACATATCTTCACATCTTAAATCCTCTTTTTTTCATCAATCTGAATCACCGCATACATCGCGATGGTGTCAATGAAATGAAATTGTCCCTGATCCCGAGCTGACACAGTGGATCACTCACAGCGCAGCCAATCAGAGGCCCTAGGATCGCTGAAGTCTTACCTGCCAGACTATCAGCGATCCTAGGGCCTCAATATTTGTTTTGTTGAAAAAGCCCTTTTGCGAGGAGACATTTCTGGCGGTGGAATGGAACAGAAAAAACATCATATTTACTCCATAATTATCATCATATCATTCCGTAAATCATGATAATAAGTTGGTTTATAATCCCCAGTAACTAGTTCGTTATTTGCGTACCATAAACCATAGTGACATTGGAGTTATGTTCACCAACTGAGTTATCGTTCCGTGGTTCCGTCGGTCAGGGCCTCTGCGATGTGGAGATGGTGGAGCCGCTGGGTGCCACCTGCTGCGAGCTGCACGGCGCGGTGGCCAAGGCGGTGCCGCCCACGGAGCTCACGGTGAAGGTGCCCGAGGCACGGTGGATCCAGGGAGATCCAGTGGTGGTGGGGAAAACCCATGGGTTTTTTCCTAAGAAAAACGATGACTTTTTGTTCAAACACCATGGTTTTTCCGTATCAAACGACTTGAAAAATATGTTTTGATGATTTTTGATGAGAGCCAAGGATTTTTCGGAATGGTGGGTCTTTGATGCGTTTTATTGGGGTTGTAAGGTGTTAATGGGATGGGCTGAGTTTTTAATGGCAATTGGTTGATCATCCATGTGTCTGATGGATCATCCATGGATCAAATGGGCGGGTTACCTTGATCCAGTGTTCTGATTTTCCTTCAAAATGATGGGGATGATTGTTCACATGGACATGGGTCGACATTTATCAAGCCTCCAAGATGGATGGTTTAACAAAGTGTAAAACAAAAACTGACCAACTGGGTACCCAAGTTGGATATTGCCTAGCTCAAAATGATTGAAACCTCCCGACAGATGGATGGTTGAAGGTCCTGAAACGGACCAATTTTTGGTCGGTTGCATTGGGTCACCCGGCAGGACTTTGTACAGGGAGGTGCCATAAAGGCCACCGGGTTCCTTGGCCGCAAAGCTCCGAGTTTGAGGCCTCTTGTTCAACCTCCAGCGACTCCAGCCGTAACTGCTTCGAGGTCCCAGCCAGAATCAAACCTGATTGGTGGTTTGGAAGATGAATTTTACGAATTTCCATTCACTTGGGAATGTCATAATCCCAACTGACTTTCACTCCATCATTTTTCAGAGGGGTGGGTCAACCACCAATCAGAAACAGCTTAGTCTGCTGCGAGGCCATTTGGCGAGGTTTCGCTGAGACCTCCACCAGGGGTGCAACAAGGGGAGTGTCTTGGAGAACAGGTTGTTTGGTGGTGAACATGGTTTTTATGACTTTCCATATATTGGGAATGTCATCATCCCAACTTGACAGTTTAAGGCGGAGCTGAGTTGACGGGTCTTCCTGCGATGAGCTCAGGTCGATTTGCTTCCGTCTTGCGCCTCCTTGCCAGCCCTTTGGCGGTTGGAGGTTTTCGGTGTTAGCTCCACTGTTTGGTCTGTAAGGTTTTGCATAGGTTTTGATGCAGCATCAAAACAGCAGGAAAAAAAACAGGAACGGCTCAAAACCACTCAAAACCTATCATGAAAACTATCTTTGGGGGGATGAACATCCATTTACCATAGTATTTCCAGGAAAAAACTTGGGGCAAAGCAGAAAAAAAACCCAGGGTTTTGACTCATTCCGATACCCACATCATTTCTGGAAACCAAGGTTTCGTGTCACAGTGCCTCCATGGGCCAAGGGAGGTTATCAGGTGCGCGCGTTTGGCGTTGGCGGGGTATCAGATGGGTAGTACAGGTAGACATGGGGCTAGCCAAGAGAACCAGCAAAGTGAAGTCGGAACTTGTCTTTGAAGCCACACAGATTCATTACCCATAGGATCCATGTATGCTATGGCAACATTTACCATCAATATACCCCCAATGTTAGCATATATACCAGCACCATGGATCCTATGGGTTATATTTTAACATCACTTTGAGGACTCTGTTCTCGGCAAATCAGGGGAACTTAATTAGTCGAAACTGCTGGAAAACTCTCTGGGTCATGGTTTTTTGGTCATATCGCCGTTGAGGTTTTCCGATGATTTCCGATGTTTCCTAGCACTTCCCTCGTCTCAAGCTGCAGATATCTGCAGATTACGATGAACAACTGGAAGTTTTTGCCAAGACTCGTGCCTAAAGGGCCCAAAGTCCATGGCCCTCGATGGCTCGGCTTCCGCTGCAACTCTGGACTGGTGAAGCTGGAACATCTCCAGGGGTCGGTGTCCAAGCTGACATTGTGCCGGCCCAAAAAGTTGAATTCTCTTTCCTTGCCGATGATTCATGACCTCAGAAAGATTTATGCTGATCTCCCAAAGACTTCCAGCATTTTGCTGCTGGATGGTGAAGGGCGAGCATTGTGTGCAGGGGGTGATGTAGCAGAGGTCCGACAAGGTGTCTTGGATGGAACCAGCTATCCAGCTGACTTCTTCTATGATGAGTATGAACTGGACTACAACATTGCCACACTTTTTGAGCGACAACAAGTTCTGCAAGTCTCTTTGTGGGATGGCATTGTGATGGGAGGAGGGGTTGGTTTATCCATCCACAGCCCCATTCGCATTGCCACTGAGAGAACCATGTTTGCCATGCCCGAAACTGGCATTGGCCTCTTTCCAGATGTTGGGGCCACCTGGGCCTTGACCCGTTTAAAGGCTGGTGCTCATGTGGGGCTGCTGCTGGGCTTAAGCGGTGAACGCTTAGGTCCTGCAGACTGCATGTTCTCAGGTGTTGCCACACACTATTGTCCTTCCGAAAAGCTTCCGTTACTGGAAGAAAAACTTCAATCTATTGGATCTATGGACATCTCCGTGGAAAATGTCTCAGCTTTCATTGAGGAAGTGGCTGCTGGTGCCCAACCCGCTGATGAAAAAGCCCATCTTGCGGCCAATGAAGCAGCGATCCAGCATTGCTTTGGAGGCACGCCCAGTGCTGAGGAGATTTGTGGGCGGCTCAAAGGGATGAACAGTGGATGGTCAGAGAAGATGTTGAAGGCCCTGATGTCCAAAAGCCCACTTTCCGTGAAGGTTTCTTTGGAAGCCTTGCGACGACATCAAGAAGTCACCCTGAGGGAGGCCTTCATCGCAGAGTACCGACTTTCGCAGTGGTTCATGCGGAAAGCTCCGTTGAGTGATTTCTGTGAAGGAATCCGAGCAGTGCTGGTCGACAAGGATCAGGCTCCGAAGTGGCAACCCTCGTCTCTGGAAGAGGTCACTCAGGAGCAGGTGCAGCAGTTTTTCACAGAGCTTCCAGCAAGTCATCACCGCGGAGATTTGAAGATTTGAAGTGAGAGATGGCAATGGCAATTCCGACAGCATCAAACCAGGAAAACGAGAGGCAAGCACATGTGTTCCACCTTTATATTTTTTTTTTATAATTAAGAATATAATAACAATAATAAATAAAAATAAATAATAATAGTAATGATAATAGTAATAATAATAAATAATAATAGTAATAAAAATAGTAATAATAATAATAGTAATAATAATAGTAATAATAATAACAATATTATTCATTTTTTTCTGGGTCAAATCCCAATCTCAAAGCCTTGCAGCTTGGAACCTACCCTTCCGCGCCCAGTGCCCGTTTCCCGCCAGGCCCGTTTTCATCTCGAAGATGGAGATGAGGTGAGTGCCACCTTGGTTGCAGAGCGATTCAGAAACCTCGCAATCCCTTCCCTGATACTCAATACCCCCCTTAACTATTGGGCCCTCCTTAAGATAGATTCATTACATTTTCAAACTTTCGTTTGGGGGCAGTTAGGTGGGAAAATCTACGGTTGAAAGATGTTGAAAGCATGGTTTTTACACCCAAATATGGGCGTAATCTGTGCAGATTTTACCTCCAATCCTTCTTACGCACTTCGGGGAGAACGGTGCAATTGATCTCTGCACTAAACTGTCGCTAAACATCCAAGAATTGCCAAGCATAGGATATTAGTCATATCCTACTTTGATATGGACATGATTCATGGATAGTCATGGATCATTTCTCGAAAATTGTGGTTGCCTCTGTTTCACCGACTCCAAACTGAACTGAGGTGAAGGTTCCAAATGGACTTCAACCTGGTGATAGCTTCGAGGTTTTACCACCAGCCATGATGGTGAAGTTGCTGGAACCTCATGGAGACCTGGGGACCATGAAATGGGATACCTAGTGGTAGATGACTTGGCTACCTGGTTGGGGTCCCATGGCTTTCATGTTTTGCTGTGAAAGATTGCAGAGCTTTGATCCGTGGCCATGGCCATGATGCGATGGCCACGGCAATTGCCGGTGCATGAATGTTCAGGTCTTGGGATCATATTTTTCATGATCAAAACTTACCCTCTGGTTATGACATTGCCAGTTCGCCATGGAACATCACCATGCTTTTAATAGGTAAACCATCTATTTCTATGGGCCATGGCTTCCATAGCTATGTTAGTCATAACCAGATGGTAACCAACAACAATCCAACAAACATCAAATATTCATAGAATTGGATGATGGGAAATTTTACAGGAAAGCCCTATATTTGATGGTAAAAACCATGGTTTCCTGTAGATTTTCCCTTAAACCAATCCAATGGAATATGGGTTGGTGTAGAAACTGACACCGGAGACCAGACCGGCTTTTGAGCAAAACCGGTCCATTTTTTGGTTGTTCCCGAGGCCTGAAAAATGCCAGCCGAACGACAGAATCATCTTCTGGAGCGAAGCCAAAGGTTCCGAAAGAGAACTGAGCGTTTTGGGTCAAAGTTGTGGGATTTCTATGGATTTCTCCCCCAAAAAAATCAATGGTTGATACTGATGGTTCATTCATTTGTGGATACCACCCATTTTGTTTTGTTTCGCTTATCTATCTAAGGATCGGATGAAGGGAACATCTACAGGACACGTCCATCATGTATCTTCCATGATCATCCCACTTTGTCTTCAATTATCATCCCACTTTATCCCATGAATATCCCATGAATAATGGTTGGTAATTGGAATAACCATTAATTCCAAGCTCTACGAATCACAATCGAATCACGATCATATCTCATGAAAAATCTCATGAATATGTTTATCCCACTGTATCTCCTATAGAATCCTAATTTCGAGTGGTAAAAATAATGGCCTTTCCGGAGCCAGGAAGCCGATGTCCAGAGGGCTGGTATCGCTTCAGGATGCCACAGGATGGGAATGGATGGATGAATCTGATGAATGAAAGAGACACGCCTGGAAAATAATGTAGAATTTACGAAGGAAGCAAACATGAGGTCATGTATACTGTGTGTTGAATTTCCATCTGATACCCAAATGTGCGTCCCTGCGTCCTGGTCTCATAACCTATGTTGGTGATGCTTAGATCCAACATTGAGTTTTGTACCCCGCGGAAAGGTTGGTAATTAGTATCCTAGTATCCTTACCATGAAGCGCAGGGGTGCATTTTCCAAGTAGGATTTCCATTCGTATGTTGGTGGAACATGCTTGAGATACACTGCCTGACCTGTTGCAACAGAGTTCACGCATCATCAACCAGCGCAGCCAGGGATTTTCACCGGGAACAGTGGTCTCTGTGCGTATCCCGGTGATGCCAGCGATAATGCAGCAAGCAGGTGGAACCGGCAGATTGTGGGAACTGAGCTAGGAGACCATCGGTTGATGAGGGGATGAACATGTACCGCCTTTCCACTGTGTAAAGCCGCGCGCGGACCTCTTGTAAACGCAGAAGTCAATCGGATTCTGTTGTCTTTATGGAGTCAGAAGTCAGAAGTTTTTTTTCTCATTGCAATCCTTTTGCTTTCAACAAACAGACTAATTGAACGCTCCCAAAATTGCCATATTCCCAGCCCCAAAAAAGGCGCGGATTTTGTCAGGGAACATCTTGGACTTTTGAGCTGCTTGAAAACTGCAGGCTATTCACCACCTCCAAATTCGGCAGAGTCCCCACTGCCGCGCGTGAGCCTCAACAATGGGAACAACTACAACGACCCGATTGATGAGGACCTTCTTGTGCCCAACTGGGTGAGAATAGCACGAACACTGAAGTAACGGGTTGGGCAAGATGTTCCAGTATCGAATTATCGAATCCGGATGCATCTCACTAATTAGTTTAAATATGGAATGTGATTGGGAGGCGCCCTGGAAAAACATAGTGTGTGAAAGTTTCCCAATCCTGGAAACCTTGGGGCAATGTACCCGAGTGCGACATAGCTTCGAGAGTCTTAGCATGGCTTCTCGTTCGATGAATGCTTCGGATCAAAAGAGCTCTGCCGGAAATATGAAACTTCAGGGCTAAATAGTACTGGTATCATACATGACAAGTGAACATGGGTTTGTCTAAAAAGTGGTAATTACCCCCAATTGCCCCAATTCCAATGTTTTGTCATCTTTATCCCCATTAAAATGGTCATTTGAGGGGTATTACCATTTTCAGACGTGACACACCCATATGTGCTTTCCAGTGCACTTCACTGAACGCGTGGCAATCGCCTTGCAGGGTGCTGATGCCAAGGGTGGCAAAGGCCCGGTGAATGGTTCCAAAGGCACAGATGCAAAAGGCGGAAAGGATGGTAAAGATGGCAAGGGTGGCTACAATGGCAAGGGCTACGATAGCTACAAGGGCTATGGCAAGGGAGGCCATGATGGCTACAAGGGCCATGATAGCTACAAGGGCCATGATGGCTACAAGGGAAGCTACGATGGCTACAAGCAGGGCCATGATGGCTACAAAGGTGGCCATGATGGCTACAAAGGTGGCTATGATGGCTACAAAGGCGGCGACGGCTACAAAGGTGCCGATTCGCGGCCCAAGGGTGAGAAGGGTGAGGCCAAAGGCTACGGCTGGCATGAGAAAGGAAAGGATGGAAAGGGAAAGGAGAAAGGTGGAAAAGATGCCCCAAAAGGCGGCCGTGGTGGAATTTTGCGGCTGATGGTGTTAATTCTCACAAAGCCTGTCCCAACCCGACCAATGTCAGGCAGAATCAAAACCAAGCCTGGTTGATCGGGGTGGTTCCCTCATCGTTTGTGTCCCTAAACCGCTCTTGGGGCTATAGTTGCTCGAAAGGTGGTCTTTGAATAGGGGCGCAGATGATCAGATGAGCTTAAAAACTGCCACGCAGGTTGCACAGACCAAGCGTATCGTCTGTGCCCCTAAACCTTCGTGGTGCTAGTGGCAAATGTCACTTTTTGAGGGAAGTTTCCCACGAAAGCTTTGGTTTCACATCTTCAACTTTCACTTTTTGAGAGAAGTTTCGCACGAAAGCTTCGTTTTCACATCTTCAACTTTTACTTCTTGAGGGAAGTCTCGCAACCTAAAGGTTTCTGCCTATATGGTGCCATGATAGTTCCCCCTCCCAACCTAAAGGGTCGTATCCGTCAGCAGTATGTTTCTAGTGATATTCTTCCTATATGGTGCCGTGATAGTTCACCCGTATCCCTCAGAAGTATGTTTCTAGTGATATTCTTCCGTAATTATTCCTATATGGTGCCATGATCCCTCCCTTCTCAACCTAAAGGGTCGTACCCTTCAGAAGCATGTTTCCAGTGATATTCTTCCCATATGGTGCCATGATAGTTCGCCCCCTCCCAACCTAAAGGGTCGTATCCGTCAGCGGTATGTTTTCTAGTGATATTCTTATATGGTGCCATGATAGTTCGCTCGCCTCTCAATCTCAAGGGCCGTACCCCTGGGAAGTATATTTCTCTGTGAGAGTTTAGGGGCGCAGGTGATCGTTTTAGGCGCGCAGATGATTGCAACTCACCTCGAAGTTAAGGGGCGCAGATGATCGTTTTTTAGGGGGCGCAGATGATGAGTGAACCATCGGGGTCCCATACAGTAAGAGTGGAAACCTCTAATGTTGGAACCCAAAGATTGTTTCTCAGGACTTGACACCACTCTCTGGTTACCAGCCTTTCATAAGCCGCGAGAGTTGTCCTGCGGTGTTGTTGCGACCATGCCCGTCTTGAGGCAAAGGTGAGAAGGGCAAAGATGGAAAAGACGGAAAGGGAAAGGGCAAAGATTGGAAAGACGGTAAAGAGGGACGAGACCCCAAGGGCCTTGCCAAAGGCAAAGGAGAGGGGAAGGGAAAGGCCGAGAAAGGCAAGGGCAAGGACGAGGGCAAAGGACGCGAGAAAGGCGGGAAAGGCAAGGATGGGAAAGGGAAGAAGGGCGACAAGGGCAAAGGAAGACGACGAGGCGGTTGGGTGGGATCTTGTCAGTTGCAGTTGAGGGGAAAGTTTCGTTTTTCAAGATAGGGTTTGTGATTTCCGTCAAGAGGGGATCTACTTTGTTGATCTTTGTTGGACATGTAATTTCAGAGCCTCACGTGACGTTGGGTAGATGATTGACAGTGCAACACACACTGGAAGTAGTTTGGCGCCATCACTGGATCGACTGGCAGCAGCTTGGCCATGTCCTCCGGCTTGGATCTTCCACTGGTCGTTCCTCTTGTCACGGTTCTTTCCAATCAGGATCCAAACCCAAAAAGCTTTAGGTTTAAAATGATGGTTTATCAAATCTCAATTAAAATTTCCCGGGGGGATAGGCTCTTGTTTGGCATCAACGCACTTCATGTCCGTTCGAGAAAACGGACGTGACGCCGCTGGAGGCAATGGCATTGTAGGTGAACTGGTCCCCCAGGCGCTTGGGGTGAAGCCATTGCAACTTCAGTAGCCCCATGTAGCCGGTGGATGTGTGTTTGGTTCAGTTTGACCAGTTGTGAAATGGTATCATATACATACATATTATACACTATTATACAATAATATATATATATATATACATATATATATATACACATACAGTACAGTACAGTACAATGCACACACACACACACGCAGATAATCATACTGTTACACATGAGAAACGCATGCAATGCAATTTGGTGGAATTGCTCGGAATTGATGGCTTATTCACCACTTTGCTTGGCACCCCATGGTATCCACCAATGTCAGTTGTTACAGGAGAATGCAGAGACCAAGGGCCAATTTGCCGAGGAGACGGAGCTTGGCGCGTGCTGAGTATAGGTAGGAACTCACGGAATTAGCATTATATACAGTATATAGATATAGATATGGATTAGGCCAGCCAGGTAATTAGGTAGGTATGGAGGTAAAAAGGTAGTAGATCGATAAATGGACGGACGGACGGACGGACAGACAGACAGACAGACAGATAGATAGATAGATAGATAGATAGATAGGAGCGTACGTAGGTAGGTGGATCTATACATATCATATAGAGGTAGAAGAGACTGCAGATCTACACACACACAAAGGGTACATACTTGCATTTTGCATAGAATACACATGAATGCATCGGGTGGCACCGATCTAAAACCCACATATCAATGGCTTTTGATGACTGGTCATCTCAAACCACTTCGTTTCTGCCGGCGTTCAGGATTTTGACTTCGAATCATCAGCGCAGAAGTTTGACAAGGCGCGTCTTTGCATTAGGTGTCATCAACTTCTGCGCGTCGTGATTCGCCATTGGCCCAGCTGGGCCCGTTGGCCCCGGGCGGCCGCCCAGGTGAGAGTCGCAGATGATCTGAAACCTCTTGAAGGCTGGATAAAGATGGTGCGGGTACTGTAGACCCAAGGGGGCCCTGTGGCTGGATTTGTCTCAAGAATGGGACACCCCGAAAGCATCCAAAAGCTATTTTGGATGGGAAATGATGAACCATGATGAACCAGTGGATGCACTGGATATTTTTGGAATACACCAATTTGACTTGTATGGACCTCAGAGGCCCTGCCGAATTTGGCTTTTGCAGCTCCAATATATTCCAATACTTGACCAATAGTTTCAATAGTTCTCCCGTTTCATTGGGTGTTGAGTGCTCAAAGTTAGAAGGTCGATTCAATTCGATTCTGATAAATTTCTGAAGTTGAATGAAATGGCCTCATTGTACTTGGACCATTCGTGTTGCTTGCTCGTCGCCGTGTCCAGGTTACGATAAAGGCAAGTCCTTTTTCGATTCCATCTCTTGTGAGGTGCGGGATGGCAGAGAACACAAAATCATGCCGCGCCCTAAAATGGATGATTTCGTCATCCTAGGGCTGTGTGATTTCTGATGTTTTATTTTCAACATGTCCATTGATTTCTGCTGAATTCTGATGTGTCTTTCGTGGGTCTTTCATGAATAAAAACATGGAATTTGGATTCGAAAATGTGGTAAATTCCACCGAAATCCTGAAGATGTGTAAGATTTACCCTCTGGTAAACTAACATAACTATGGAAAATCACCATGTTTCATGGGAAATTCCACTATAAATGGCCATTTTCAATAGCTATGTTAAATTACTAGAGGGTACATGGCCTTTTCAGGACTTCCCCGGCCCAACTCGCAAGGCCACGGAGCGCAGTGGAGAAGCAGGTCGGCGAGCGCAGGACAGAGAGAAGGCGGGTGATTTGATGATACTCATGATGTGTAGATTACAGTATATATAACTTACCGATAAAGCCATTAAACACATATTAAAAAACATATCATATATAGCCACTGATATACACATATATATATATGTATATTAATATATATGTGTATATATATATATGATAAATATGTGTAATTTGTACTGAGTTTCCCCATTTCTGGCAGTACCAGTACGGCTGCTGTTACTACTGCAACTACTGTTGATTGGTCATTACCGGAAGTCATGCTACCTAACTTATTGAACGTTATGATCGCCCACAATAGGGCTACCCATTACCCATTTATGGAGGTGAACCCAACAAATGGATGATCAGCCAGTTGTATATGGGATAATACCACAAGTTGCGGACTTACTGAGGTTCTTAACCACTTCTATCATTATAGCATGATATATACATCATACAATTACACATGATATGTACATATGTACGTACGTACATGCATGCATTACACTACATTACACTACCTTACCTTACCTTACCTTGCATTACATTGCATTATACTACACGACACTACCTTACCTTACGTTACCTTGCATTACATTACATTACACTACACTACATTACACTACATTACATTACACTACCTTACCTTACCTTGCATTACATTACATTACACTACACGACACTACCTTACCTTACGTTACCTTGCATTACATTACACTGCATTACATTACATTACACTACCTTACCTTACCTTG
The DNA here is from genome assembly GCA_947184155.2 of Cladocopium goreaui. Taxonomy (NCBI): domain Eukaryota; class Dinophyceae; order Suessiales; family Symbiodiniaceae; genus Cladocopium; species Cladocopium goreaui. Next base: position 63,882 of record CAMXCT020006670.1, on the reverse strand, counting down.
CATTGCATTACATTACACTACACTACCTTACCTTCCCTTGCCTTGCATTACATTACACTACATTACATTACACTACCTTACCTTACCTTGCATTACATTACACTACCTTACCTTACCTTGCATTACATTACATACATATACGTATACATATATACATATTTGATCATATTTGTAGAGTTTGCACATTAGCGGCTATCATTTTTGATCATAATGATATATAAGTGATAGTGATAGTAATAATGATCATGATGATAGTCATGATAGTGACAATGAAAATGATGCTAGTAATACCAATGTATAATCAATTCATGGCAAGTTGTAGATAGTTGTACTAGATCTCCACGCGTTGGTTGGGTTTTATTCATCCCAGTCCCGATTTTCTGCCCAAAAATGGGGTATAGAAACATATGGTGAGCCCTCAGATTCCCAGCTATCGATGGCAGGGAATGGTCCAACATGTGGTGCGCTTCGCATCTAAAAATCGACCCAACCTGGTTATGACTAACATAGCCATGGTATAGATGGCCCATAGAAATAGATGGTTTACCGAACTGAATAGCATGGTGATTTTCCATGGCAAACTGGCAATGTCATAACCAGATGGTAAAATCATCTAACTATAGGAACTATGAAGCATAGTCAATTCGCCGATGTTCACCGTTTGGGTCCCGAGTCAAGTTCCAGGCTCGGGATGCCGACCTTGCCACCTTTGGCAAGAGATGAGGAGCGCATCCTGGAAACAGCCAATTTTTGATCAATAAGATCAATAAGCAAAGGAGGGCCCCCCACTTTTTGCAGTTTTTTGTTTGTGGTTGAGTCTGGTTGAGTCACATCAAGAGTCCAATCAACGGTGCTGTGATCCCAGCATCAACGTAGATTCAGTAGACCCCTTTTTCGCTCTCCGAAGAATCGCCTTGTAGATTCCACCTGCAGGATTTTATCGCTGAGTAGTGCTGCCGGCAGCCAGATGGCATCAGATGGCACAAGGATCTGTCTCTTTTTCAACATGGGTCGTTAAATGTCCCCATTGAACATCACCCAACCATTAGGTATACCCAAAATGGGACAGTTACCAACCCCTGTTCAATCCAGATTTGCAGTCCTGTGGGTTCATTGTTTCTTTCCACATGGTTCCCTTGGAGTCTTTGCCTCTGGTTGGGTCCGCAAGCACCCGACGACCCGTGTTTCTCGCGCTCTCGCGCTTCTCGTTCCCTCCGAAACTTTGCAAAGTGAGATGCTGATTGTACGAGGCTGAGAGGCATTCTTTGCACATCGGTTCTGGAGCTTTTAGTGGCTGCCTTATTCACATTTCCAAGTCATGAGGACTCCACAGAATTCAAAACTTATATCCTGCAAATCGACATTTATAGCCCTTGGCCGTGGCCATGTAGTTTCAGGTGGTGAAACTCTGAATTTCCTGAAACGAAAGAACCCCTAAAGATATCTTCATCAATTGTGCATGACCCTTATGTTGCATCAGAACTTCAATCGGTCTGGCGCAATTTGTAAAGGTCCATCTTCACAAGTCACCATAGATTGCCACATCATGCCACATCATTTACCGTAGATTTCCCATCGGTTTTAACTTTTAACCATCGATTTCCATAAAAATACCATAGGATCCATAGGTTTCCACAGATGCCCACAGGTTTCCCATAGATTTTCCACAGATTTCCCATAGATGTTCCATCGGTTTCCAAAGATTTCCCAACGACTGCAGAGATTCGGACCGGTCGCCGGCCTCAAACGCGAAGCCATGCGAAGCCATGCGAAGCCATGCGAAGCCACGGCCCAGGAATGGGTGGACAACTATGATTTTACCAGTGGATTGTTTTTTCATGGTTTTTCTCTACATTTTCATGTTTGAAAGCCAAATTTCGGAACCAGAATTATGGAAGAAATGGGGAACTTCAGATACTTCCGTAATCCTCCACTTCCGTTCTGTAAATTTGTCGGCGATTTGTCGATCACCGGTGTTCACCCAAAGGAGCGAAGGATTGTGCTCGATTGGCCCGGCCAACCAGCAGGAAAAGATGCCGCATCAGCGGCAGTTGGGACGTGCAGTTGTAATGTCGCTCGCATCGTGGGAAAATGGCCGATGCATTTCTCGAAGTGGGTTTGTCTGAGGATAAGGGACCATCAAATCCAATGGTTTATCATCATTTCTCATTAAAAGATATTAAAAGGGGTACCATTTTCAGATGCGCCCAGGTGCTGATCTGGTACAAAAAGAAAACGGATGAAAACAAGCAGAACTGCCAGGGCAGACTAGCCACCGGAAAAGGCACATTGTTCGTCGTTTTTCAAGGGAGAATCGACACGGACAAGTATAATACGAGCCTCAATATTAACCCCTTGTTTGGATTTCTTTGGGACGTGGTGTTTTTCTTCCCCCCAACTGGTAAACTTGGGTACAACTTACTTGGGCAATTCTGGTTTATCAGTTTATCAAATGAGGTTGAATGATCATTTGTGGCAACAAACAGCTACCCTTCCACCAAAAAACGCAAATCTGCAGCTCCGCGGCCCATTCAGATCAAGGATTTACAGCCGATGTGTGAAATGCATGAGATTTCAAGTTCAGATACCGCATTGATGGCCCCTCCCCCGGAAGAACTAGAACCATTCTAAAGAAAGAAGCTGGGGTTGGGGTTGGCCAACTTATTGTTTCCCATGAGGATTTTAAGTGACAGAAAGCATAAAAATCACTGTCCTATGAAGAGATTTTTTGATGTGGCAGGATGGTAACTAGGTCCCTCAATGAGAGACATCCAGCCTCAGCTGGGTAAACTTGACAACAGAGGAGTTGAACGAAGCACCTCAGCCAGCTGCTCCGTTGGTCAACGGGCTGCATCTGACGGGTCATCTGACCAAGGACGGTTCCAAGATGTTTCTGGTGTCGTGTGCGCAAGAAAGAGGTCAACCTTTTCCAGATCTCAAGTGCTTAAACGGCTTAACCTAGAGTTTTCAGCGGGCAATTCACTAAAATCTGTTTTTCATGTGGACTTGGGATATAGTTCGGAATTGGAACATTTTGGGATATTTGACATTTGGGATTCGGGATTTGATTCGTTTAGATTTCAACATAGACTTACCCGGCCTGGTAAACCTTTACATCACTATGGAAAATCACCATGCTCATGGGAAAATTCACGAAATTTCCACTGGGCCATATTTTTCCATAGCTATTTTGACATAACCAGAGGCTGCTTCCGGACCAGGAGATGTTTAAGGCCACCGGTGAGATGACCACCGATTCAGACGAGGACGACCGATTCAGAACTGGGAGCACCAACAATTTTTTTTGGGGGGGATAATGAATGTGGATAGAATGGTGATATAAAACATTATAATTATCCGCAGTTGGATGTGGATAGACTGGGATTATAATATATAAAACTGTAACTTCACTATCAACATGAAGCAAGAGTTGGATTTTTCCTGGGTTCGTCTCAAAATGGGGACCGGCAATTTTGGATGGAGAACGATCTTGGGGATCTTGGGGATCAATCGATCAATCTTGGGGTTCCCTTTTGAGTTTGCCACTGCTTGGTTCCACAAAAAACAAGATTGCTGCAAAGTCAAAAATGGCGTTGGTCCCGAAAAAAATCTGGAACTCCAAACTCCGTTTGTTTCAAACCATGTTCCACAGATTTTGACATATTTCAATGATCCACAAGGCGATATTTGATTTTCCCAAATCTAATTCTGGATATCAGATCCAAAGATATGTTGAGGTTTAGCGCACCACTGATGCGAGGACTATTCTGAGATCTCTGGATCAGATCGCGATGAGGCGCAACTTGAGTAGCAGAGACCCGCACCATGGTGACATGGAGCATTTCCAACAAGAACAACCAGTTCTGACCGTCTCTGACCTCCAACAACAAGTCACAACAAGGTTTTGGATCTGAACAGAATGACCAAACTGTCTCCCCTTTTTTGTGGATCACCGAGTGCAGGAGATCACCTGGATAGAGTGGTTTTGCCACTTGAAGGACGGTGGGAGACAAAAAAATGGTACCATTTGATGTTAGGAAAATGATGTTTTTTCTTGTTCCCAGAATTTCGTTTGAAAAACAGTCTTTCCCAGAATTCGTGGGAAGATCTATCGAAAAACCAACCTTTTATTACAAAACCATGGGCCAAAGACAGGGTGAAGTGGGCTTGGTATCTCAAACGGCTTGGCCATGTGATGGTTAGAATGTGATGGTTTCAATCAATGTTTATCCATGTTTACTAAACGTTTATAGCATGATTTTTTTTCGCTGTTCTCCATGGGATGGTCGGATGGTGGGGAATTCCCGTTTTTTTTTTTCAGCTGCATCCGAGGCCAAGATTTGGTGATACTTGTGGAGTATATCTTCCTAAAGAACTAACCACAAATATCTGTTAGATCTCCAGAGGGTGATTAACCAGAATATGATATTTGGTGATTATATTTGATCTCTCTAACTCTCTCTCTCTCTCTCTTTTGGTTGACGTTCATAGAGCTCTTGTTAGGGAGGGATTGCTGAAAAGCCAGCCATTCTGGTGAGTGATGGGGGATGGTTAGTCAATGGGGAACATCATCATGAACTATTGGATTTTAGGTGATTTGTCAAACCAACCATCATGAACCACTGGAGTTTGGGACACCCCATCCAACCATATCCAACCAAGCGGCGGTTGTGAACCGTGTTGAGTTTCAACGTTGGTCGCAGGGCAATGAGTTCTTTGTGGAGGTGGATGAGGATTATATCCAGGTGCTGCATCCCAGTTTGTGTTGAGCACGTAAGTTCTCGAACTCAAGGAACAGGCACTTGCAAAAAGGAAATCCAACGCATGACATTGACAACTTGTTCGCCATGAGAGGTTTGGGGACTGACTTTATCTAGGATCTGTGAAACTACAGCCAAGTACCATAAGAAATGAAACTATCAGTATCTTAAGTACCATCCAGGGGCAACATAGAGTCTTCGGTGAAACATCCATCATTCATTTCCTCTGGCAGCCGACTGGTGAAGGATGATTTCAATCTCACTGGTCTCAGTGCACAGGCTCGACTGCTTTGGAGCTTCAATTTCTTATTCCTTTCTGTTGGCATATCTGAAAATGGGTTACACCATGTTATACCATGTTATACCACCAACTGGTCATTTTAATTGGGAAAGTATGATAATCAACTCAACTATTAAAATGACAACAGCCCTTTTTTTTTGGCAACTCATAGCGACCAACCTGGGATTTTGTTGAAGAGAATCATCCCAATCGGCTTATATTGGAATGATGTCCTGATTTGGAATTATTTGGGATACATATGGATACATGTCATTTTTGTTTAGAATCATCCCAATCATCTTTCGGACTGTCGGTCAGTTCGCTATGAGTAAAGCTTCTTTTGGCTGGGTCTGCCGGTCCCCTCCCAAAACTGTCTCTGATAAACTGTGGACGGCCTGCTGGGTCGCTGCAGATAGAGCCCGCTACAGTTCTCCCTTCGTTCGGTCGATTCTGTTCGGGGGGGTTTATCATCTTGATGCTCTCTGGGCGGCTCGTCTTGTCACTGCCTTGTTGCGTTACTCTCTTCGCTTTCAGGGCTGTCCCCCTTGGTCGCTCCGCTTTGGGAGTCCCTGTGCTACTCTCAATACCTGGCTGCTCCGATGTCACTGGGTTCGCGTCCGTCCTTGGGTTTGGCAACATCCTTTGGGGGGGGTCAAATTGGATCTTTCCGTTCCTCTTTCCCCTCAACTCGTTGATGGTTGGATTAACCATTGTAGGCACGTGCTTCGTGTTGGTTGGCGCGCTTATCAGTTCAAAGAATGGTGTGCTTCCTCCCGTCACGAACTTCTCGAAATTCCGTCTCCTTTACATTGGTTTCAAAAAATCAATTGGGGTGATGCTCGTGATTGGGCTACCACTACTGCCTCCGCTGCCACTGTGTGCCTTGGTGCTACTTATAGTCCTGCTCACTGGCAACATAAAGATCCTTCTTGTGCTGGTTGCATTTGGCCCGGGTGCTCCTCTCTCGGTCATTTCCATCATGTCTTTTGGGAGTGTGCTTCCCGTCCCCACTTCGCCCCCGCGCGTCCTGCTTCCCCCTTTCTTGCTCGCTTCGGCTGGTCTGCTGGGGAAGACCCACAAATTGTCCAATCGGTCCGTGTTTGGCTCTCTTTCGTCCAGTCCCAGCTTTGGAAGGTTCAATATGGTTAATCCCTGTCTGTCCCTCCTTTCTGGGTCTCCTTACCTTGTCCCCGTGGTTGGCTGTCTGGCCATTTCTATGGTGACTCCTTTTTGTGTGCTACACCTGTCTCACTAAGGAAATTCTGTTTCACTTAGGTTCTTTTTTTCGTCTACACACCCTTATCGCCTTCGGCACGATGGGGGCCCCTATGCGCTATCGATTTCGCGGTGGTGCAGTGCAAAGATTTCTCTCATGATATATCATGATTCGGGTATTCGCAGCGTCCAATATTCGATTGAAAAATCTACCTGCAGCAGAAACTTCTGCAGGTACCCTGCTATGAAGATGCACTGAATATGATCCTGGATTTCGATGACCAGGATGACGGCACCTCAGAGTCTCAGAGATTCACAGAGCCAACTGCCCCAATATTATCCATGCCTGGAACGAGCAAAATGGTTGGAGAAACCCACAAACATGGCATTTTACGGATATAAATGACGATAGATGAAGATCAATGACAAATTGGTGACTTTCGCATTTTTGTCTGCCAAGGATTGAGCCACCGGGATCACTCAATCACCAAAATTAGATTCAGCTCAATTCAATTCCAATTAGAAAACTCGTTTTTTTGTTTTTGGCTCAGGTTTTTCTTTCCCCGAAAAACTGCTGCCAAATTCAAATTTTCACTTGATCTACATAACATCTCCTACATCCTTTACATCACCTACATCATCTACATCAACTTCATCTACATCACATATATCATCTACATTTCCTACATCTCTAACTGTATCCTTTACATCACCTACATCATCTACATCAACTTCACCTACATCACATACATCATCTACATCAACTTCAATCAAGTTCACCTACATCACATACATAATCTATATACATCATTTTCATCTAAAGGTGCTCAACGTCTACATATCTCATACAAAGCCCCTACAATCCTACAACGTAATTTACACAGGAGTTCTTACACGGGAGTTGTTACACAGGAGTTGTTACACAGGAGTTCTTGCGCAGGAATTCTTACAAAGGAGTTGTTATAGAAGAGTTTGTCTGTAAAAGTTTCTCTGTGTAAAAGCTTCTGTGTGTAAAACCTCCTCTGTGTAAAGACTTCTCTGTGTAAAAGCTTCTGTGTGCAAAAGCTTCGGCGTGTAAAGTTTTCTCTATGTAAAAGCTTCGGTGTGTAAATGCGTCTGTGTGTAAAAGCTCCCCTGTGTAAAGACTTCTGTGTCTGTGTGTAACGGCTTCTGTGTGTAAATACTTCTGTGAAAGTTGCTCTGTGTAAAGGCTTCTCTGTGCAAAAGCTTCTCCGTGCAAAAGCTTCTGTGTGGAACAACTTCTGTTTGTGTAATATATTCTCTGTGCAAAAGGTTCTGTGTGTAGAGTGTAAAGGCTTGTGTGTGTAAGTACTTCTGTGTGTGTGAGAGTTGCTCTGTGCAAAAGTTTCTGTGCATAAAGGATCCTCAGTGTAACAGCTCTGTGTGTCCAAGTTTTTGTGCGTAAAAGTTTCTCTGTGTAGAAGCTTCTGTGACTCCTCTGTGTAAAGGATTCTGTGTGTAAAAGCTTCTGTGTGTAAAAGCTTCGGTGTGTAAAGACTTCTCTGTGTAAACGTGTCTGTGTGTAAAAGCTCCTCTGTGTAAAGACTTCTCTGTGTAAAAGTTTCTGTGTGTAAAAACTTCGGTGTGTAAAGACTTCTCTGTGTAAGCGCGTCTGTGTGTAAAAGCTCCTCTGTGTAAAGACTTTCTGTGTAAAAGTTTCTGTGTGTAAAAGCTTCGGTGTGTAAAGACTTCTCTGCGTAAAAGTTTCTGTGTGTAAAAGCTTCGGTGTGTACAGACTTCTCTGTGTAAACGCGTCTGTGTGTAAAAGCTCGTCTGTCTACAAGCTTCTGTGCAATAACTTCTCTGTGCAAAAGCTTCTGTGTGGAAAAACATTTGTTTGTAAAAGCTGCTCTGTGCAAAATCTGCTCTGTGTAAAGCCTTCTGTGTGGTCAGCCTGCTTTGAGTTTGCTAGTTTTCACACGACCTCTTGCTGCTTGGACGAGTCGGTCAGCCGGCCGATTCACGAATGGACGTGGGCAGGGACCTCCTGTCTGGGAGTGGGAGCTGTTTGATGTCGCGTTTTGAATTGGATGGATCTGGTCTGCACCGGTGCGCACAATTTCTTTATCCTCCTGGAGAACTTGCACTTGATCCTCCACGGTGATGATCAACTTTTGGTCATTGTCCTTAGAGACATGGCCTCTTTCAGCGCTTTCATCATCTTTCATCATCATTCATCATCCATCATCATATCTTCTTTACCATCCTCTTTTGATCTTCATAGAATTGGATGATGGGAAAATTTTAACCGGAAAACCCTAGATTTGATGGTAAAAACCATGGTTTTGATGGTAAAAACCATGGTAAAACCCATGGTTTCCCGTAGATCTACTCCCTCCTTGTCGTTTTTTGGCCACACTGGAGGATCACCATGTTTCGCCCAGGATCACCGACTCCAGGATGATCAGCAGCCTCTAGTGACTAGTCCCAGATGACCTGTGCATCTCCAGGGTTGGTGCCGTATGACAGATTTGTATACTATAAATGTATATATATATATATAAATAAATATGTTTAATGTATACATATATATATATATGTATCAATGAGTATGAGATGGAAATATGAGATAAATAAACATTTTATATTCAGAATTGGCTTGGATTTTGAGATAGGTTCGTTTTTTTTTCAGGAAAAACCGGAAAGTTGCGGTTTGATATCCACTTCTGAGCGCAGAGAGTTGATTCGCATAAGGTGGAAACTGCTGCCCAGATGCTGTACGGGCTTTCCCGCCAATTTTAGGGAGATAGAGAAGACCCTCTTGGAACCTGGGAATTGGAAAGTACGGGAAAGTACCCATGTTCAATAGGAGAATCATTTTGAAACATGGATAATTACATATAAATGGTGGGTTCAACTCACTGTCAGGTTAAATGATTACCACAAGGCGGTCAATTTTTGGATATTTTGACAACTTCCTTGTCAGAAAGATCACCTCGTATTTGAGATGAAAACATTCAGTTTTTACCTCCTTGCAGTAGTTTTCATCACGAGGAATGGAGGCATTGGAGGGAAAAACTGGGTCTGGTGGTTTCAAATATTTTGTTTTCAAGCACAACGGGATATAGTGGGACGATGATCCTCCAAGACACATTTTTCAGAGGATGGCTCAACCAGCGGAGTCTTGCAGAGTTTCAACGGTTGCTTGACCAAGAGAACCTTCTCGACTCGGGCAACACACGCGTCCGACGTTTGCCAGGTTGATCCACGCTCGATTTATTCTGACGAGCCGGGGAATGGCTGCGATGCTGGACAAGTACAATTGTTACGTCCATCCGGCGATTGGATTGGAGCAGAATTGCTGTCGCTGTTGTGCGCCTTGGTGTTTTGAAGCTTGAATGGATTGGATGAAATCTGATGCAATATTTTTGATCTTGCCTTCTGAAAGGTACACAAACCCTGGAAAAAAGGTGTTGATGGGTGGCGATGCGTAGTTGGCCCACGGCCCGGAGCAGCTCGTGGGTTTTAGCGCGTTCTTTCTTGCTTCTTATTCATGAAGATGATGCTGCGTTAGTGGACGGCTCGGTGATGGTAGCACGCTGGCAGGGAGAGAGGGGGTGGGTGGTGTGTTAACGTTCCTGGCGCTTGCATCCTGAAGATGATGCTACCCTACAGCATGTCGTCTTGGAAGTTAGGGGGTGGGCGGGTGTGTCAGCGTTCCTGGCGCTTGCGTCTTGAAGATGATGCTACGCTATGGCACGTTGTCTCGGAAGTTGCTTCATGTAAGTATGGGGTCAGGGGTGGGCGGGTGTGTTAACATGTGTTAACGTTCCTTGCGCTTGCGTTTTGAAAATGATGCTCCGGCACACTACAGTTCCACTATTGCTATATGTTTGGTATTGAAAAGATTCTGGGGAAACACATTTCCAGCCAGTTTGAAGGTGGAAGGCCGCAAAGTGCCTGACCCAGCGTTATCTGATCGACCTGCAACTCCAAATGAGTAACAATGAGTGCTAGTCAGTGACGAGCGCTACAAGCAAACTGACTTTGAAACATGAATGAAAACAGGGCTTTGGGCACAATGCAGCTGAAAACGGATGAACACCTTATTTCCCATGGTCCAAACGCTGGACATGTTCCCCCCGTAGAATTACGTGTGAACAGAATTCATAAATTTCCAGAAAAAGTAATAGGTGGCCGCAAATTGATATGACGTTTTAGCAGCAAATTAGGCCAGAAACTGCACATCAGAAATTTCAACCAATCTAAGTACGCATGTCAACCCCTGCTAATCTTGCAAGATTCCTGCCCAATGTAACTGCAGACATTCAACGCACTTGGAATATGAGAAATGTCATGTCGTATCACGGTCCGCTGTAAGCGGTGGACTGCGTAGTTCGGCAAAGTATGGCAAAGTGATTGATTCACTTCCTATGACCGAAACCTTCCGAACACTACGATGGATATTGTATTTTATGATTTGTGAAACATTAATCTTTGAAAATCATGCAATTTGGTTGTGCTTTCAGAAACGTTTGAAATGCTTTCAAATAATTCCGAGTAGTATCTCTCTTGACCGAACTTCCCAGCTCCTGCGCTGGATGGCAGCCATGAAACCCTGCCAGGTGTACGGCAAGTGTCCTCTGACGCAGTGTCCACGGCCCAATTCGCTTCAAGAAGCGATGTTTTGCATTTTACGGAAAAGGAATTTCACACTTCATGTCCGCAACCTTTTCAGGAGGTATATTTCCCCCATAATCCTTTTTTTTTTTCATTTGTTCCATTTTATTCGTTCAAAATGATATAGAGCCTTTCTTCAAAGTTCCTGTCTCCGGTCGACGTCTTCGGGGTTCCAAAGGGCAGTGTTTCGCTAGGTGAAGCCATTAACCAAGCAGTGCTGCCCATTGGAATGTCGGACTTGTTGCGGCAGAGTGCGGCCAAGGTCGGCCCCCCTTTGTGGATGTTTTAAAAAACCCGTTTGACCGGAGGGTAGCCATGGCCATACTTGTGAAGATACCACCAGCATATAAAACATACATGTATTTTAAATGTATTTTAAATGTGTAGCGTGTAATATACCTACAAAATCGTACAAAGAGAAGCCGAATCGAACGAATCATGGCTGTCACAGTTAAATAGACCAGCAGCCCCCTTTTGTGAGTAACCCTTGGAGGTCTATTGTCCGCACTGCCGGGAGATCTATTTCCCGAAGTCTTCCAAACTGGAATGCTTGGAATGCCCAGTGGTTGGTTTGTGCAGCGGGGACGGGGAAGTACTGAATCGTTGGGAGCAGTCCTTGACACTAGTTTCAGGCCAAAAAAAATTCTGAAAACAATTATGATAAGCTGAAAGATGTCTAATTTTATCATATTTTTATCACATATTTCATCTCCCAAGAGAGTTCCAGGTTCTTTGCCCTTTTGAGGTCTTGATGGTGCATACTTCGGCACAACCTTCGCTCATTTGTTTTTCCTGACATATCAGCAGCAGGCGGATACGGTCGCCTGAGGTGGTTTTGGATGGTTTTGGGGGGAAATCCGCAGAAATGTGGGGATGCGAATTTAACGGAGATTCAAAGATCCACTGGCTTGGGGCTCAATGACAATTTTTGACCCATATCCATATAGATCCAACTTGGATTCCCTCCCATTGGATGGTTTGCTACTAAATGTGCGAAACTACTGGTATGTGTGTTTTGTAGTGCTGTAGAACATGGTAAAAGAAAACGATGGTGAATTCAATGGTGAACCAATTTTTTGGCCCTGTATTTGATGATTTTGATTATATTGTATATACACACATATTGATGCACTTGCCGAGTCACTTGCAGCAGGTTCCTCCAACTATGCCTGTGCCACATGTACCGGTCTTAGCTTTTTGTCCATCAAAAAAATCTGTGGATTTTGCACCGAAGTGCCTGGGGGGTTCTTGTGCCGTTCCGCAACTGGCCGCCCAGTGTCCGCGTATCTATGGCTTCAAGATCCACAAGAGCGTGAAGGAAAACTTGCGCAAGTCATGGGCCCAGGGTCCATGGCTGAAGCTGCTGTGACATTGGAAAGTAATGACACTGACTGTGGTATTTTTAGGTATTTTTGCCCGTCGACAAGAGTGGGACTAGTGGGATCAAAGATAATCAAGCTAATTACACAGGATGGTGCCCCCCAGTTATAAGTGGGTTTATAAACCCCATTAACTATAGTTATATCTGCCATAAACCATAGTTATGGGACTTATAAACCAACTTAGCTAACTATGGGGCACCACCTTGCATCTACAGCAATTAGTAATTGCTCCATGTCTAGAACTGCACCGGAGCTGTGGCACAGGGCACAGCATGGCACAGCACTAAAAACCAATGGGCCAACTGAGCTGCGCCGCGAGGCAATGTGAACGTGCCCAGAAGCAGCTGCCAATGTTTAGCGGGAAACCAGTGCCTTGGATGCGAATGAGCCTAGACCAGAAGACTTCATTTCGGGAGTCTATCACATGCGTATGGTATACTTAAGGATTTCACAAAGAAGATACCTGAATAGTCAATACCACACTCTCTCCCTCTCTCTCGCTTTTGATTCCTCTCTCTCTCTCTCTCCCTATATTATCCGTATTTACGTATACATATACGTGTTATGTATATATATATAATTAGTTGCACATCCACTCTAATTATAAATACCAGGCATGTTCAAAATTCGCAGTGGCTATATGGTAATGATCACAGCGACCGCTTGGCTGAGGCAGGCACAGAGGAGTCCCGACGTGGCAGTGCAGGCGTAAAAACATGCGGTCAATGTGAACATAGTTGACCGGATAACGAAAAAGACATCCACCTAGATCTTAAGTTGACCTATGAGAATGGGTATTTACTGTACATGTTTTTGCTTATTTTTGTGGGTCAACTCAGGGTCAAAGCACTTGTAGTGAAGCCATGTTATTGTGACCATGGTTTCGCAAGGCCGAGAGGAGATTGTTGTGGACTAGCACGGCGACTCAGGTTGGTTTTTTGTTACGAAACGGCAGTTGAAACCAGGAGGTTTGGACAATTGAGAATTTACCCTCTGGTTATGTCAAAATAGCTATTGAAAATGGCCATTAATAGTGAATTTTCCCATGAAATGGTAATGGTGATTTTCCATAGCTATGTTAGTTTACCAGAGGGTAAACCATCAAAATGAATCATTTCAGCATCAAACATGCGAATTTAATGTGATCTAAGAACCAACAACAGGGTTGCAAAAAAAAGCGCCGTCTTTGTTTTGCACAGCGTCTCAGTCAACTTGAAGCACACATAAGTTTGGACCATATTTTTTCCCCTGTTCTGAAACTTTTTGTTGAATGAACCTACCTCTCACTAAGAAAATGCAACTTCCGCAATTTGAGGTTCCCAGACGCTGGTACAACAGGACGAAGATGCAAAGCACACGGATTTGTTCGCCAAAAACGGCTGATTTACCCACAAGTCATGGCAATTTTTTAAACTTCTAATGGGAAAACTGGTGCTGCACCATTTTTTTTTTGGGGGGTTCTCTTGAAATTTCCGAACCCTCTGATCAGTCACAAGGGGAGATTGATGATGTTGGAAGACTTCAATGATTTGGTTTCATCCGGCAGGACGTACAACAGTGCGACGCAAAGGGCGCGCAGAGGGGCGATGATTTGCACGGCAGGTCGAATTCGATTTGAGGAATGTAAGAGAGACATCCAGCAGCTCCTACTGTTGAGGGTGCAACATAATATTCTTTTCTCTTCATTCTTTTTTGTTTGTCCATTTTTTGCTGGGGGGAAGTCTTTAAATCAGAATTGGGCTTGTCTGAGAATAGGGTATTCCCCAAAATTTGATGGTTCATCATCATTTTGCCCATTCAAATTGTCATTTTGGGGTAAAAAAATCCATTTCGAGACAGACTCATATCAATTGTTCATTGAATAGATCGAATGTTAAATCCCTCTCATATGTTGATGGCTGGAATCGCTTAATTTTCCATCGGTGACGTAGTCGGATCTCTCCATCAGTAGCGGTTTTGGTTCTGGGGTCCTCGTCACAAAGCTGGGTGGCTGCCTGCATGGACTCCTCGAATCTGCTCGGGATGACATGGATGACTCATTGCTGAGCATAGCTCAAGAAATGCTCAGGGGGATGGTATACTTACCATTGCTGAAGCAATGAAATGGCTAGTTTCGGTAGTGTTGCTGGCTATCGAGCATATGACTTTGCAAGATTGGCCAATTTCAGCACCAGTCTGTGTTGACACCAGTAGGGAGGATATTTCATCCAATCCTACGGATATATTTCCATCCTGAAGCTTGTATCATCAAACTAGCTGGAGGGACATGCTCGTCAGAATCAAAGATGCTCGTAGCATTTCTTTCGCCCGAGCAGCGGCCATTTCCGGAGGTCTCACCCTACGGCCGTGCGTGAAGAAGTCTGTGCGGCGCCGTGCGTGGAAAGTGCGCGGGGGTCGTCCCGGAAGCCCTGCGGGCCACGACCGCAGGGACCGCAGGGACCGCAGGGTGGCCGCAGGGACGTCCAGTGGGCACGCCGTCGCAGCCGTTTGCTCTGCAGATAGATAGGTTTCTTGATGTATTTAGACTTTAAAGGCAGACATTGCCATTGCAAAGTGACAATCCCACACATAGTATCACCTTAAAATTTCCAAGGTTTGTAGGGCCTTAACATACCTTAAGTAGTTCGTTTAAAACATGCTCTACAAATCGTCACCAAAAAAACGGGTGCACTTTACTCAACAGATTTGTAGAGACTCACATGACTCACGGGAGATCATCTGCAATGGAAAGTGCTTGGCGATGACCTGAGGCACATTGCTGTCCATGAATGGAGCAAAGTCACGTTTAAACTACACATCCAGGAATCCAGGAGTGAACACATATGAATCATATGATAGTTCTTGGGAAATATTAGGGAATATATATATATAATTATATATATATGATATATAATATATGGGAAATGTTCGGAAAATTCAGGGCTTCCCAAGCTGTTCATGTCTTGCACTCCCCAGTTGCACAACCCTGACTTCAGCTGCACGATGTGCTGCAGGATGCCCGGGCGATCTTTTGGGGTCATCTCAACGTCAGGCGCTGGTTGCTCTGCACGGGTGAAGAGAGCGAAGATCTACTTGGAGGATACGCCCAGTCAGTAAGTGCTCAGCAACCGGTACATTATATATACACTATATATATATATATTTATATACAGTATATATATATATACATACATACACAGTGTATATATATATACAATTAATGTACACCAACATCACTGTGAATATCGCATGAATCTAAGTGGCTTGAATTTCGCTAGCACCCATGGGTCTATCACAATAATATCAACCGTGGATGAAGCCCAAAGCAGGAGTTTAACCATCTGGTAAGCAATCTGACAATGGAAAAACATCGCAACTTTCCAATCAGAAATCACCTATCGAAAAGAACCATAATTCCCCATGGTCAGGATCGATTAATCCAACATAGAAGTCCCTGTTGAGTATTGCATTGCTCTGCATTTTGAGAGTCCGACCATTGAGAGTTATAACGGCCATACATTCCAATTTCACGATGGCTAAACCATGTTCAAGTCCAATTGTTGGCGGTTGACACCCTGTTGATATGGGTTTGTCTCCAAATAGGCTACCCCATGGCTCAAATTCTGTGGTTCATCAGCATTTTCCCTAGCATTTTCCCTAGCAATTTGAGGGGTAGACCACAAATTTTCATCATGGGATCCCTGTAACGAAACAACACAGTCGAATCCCCAGCCGGTTGGTTTCTTCAGCCCATGGTTTTGGCTTTCAACCATCCCAAATTGGTGGTGCAGGATTTCGCTGGCCCATCCACAGTATGTTAGAAATCATTAAACGTTAATAACCGTTATATGAATTAACCATTATTAACCCACGATTTTCCATCATTAACCAATGATTTCCCATCATTAACTAATGATTTTTCATCATTAACCAATGATTTTCCATCATTAACTAATGATTTTCCATCATTAACTAATGATTTTCCATCATTAACTAACGATTTTCCATGATTAACTAATGATTTTCCATCATTAACCAATGATTATCAGATGTCATCACTTTTGATGGTTGGCCCGATGGCCCAATGGCTCGGTAGGTCGACGCTGCGTCCTATCTGCCCTGGCGGATTTAGCCGCTAGCCCCTTGGAGAAGAGGTCCATTGATGACCTCATCCAACTGGGAAAAGCGTCCCACAAGGAGCTTTAAAACATTTTTTTTTTAGAAAAACAATTCGACTTTATCTCTTTATATCTCTTTTCCATCTCTCATGCAAGAATTTGATGGTTTTACACTACACCAAGAATAGGGATTTAAATGGATTTAACATGATTTATCCATCAAACACTAGGGACTTCAAGAATAACAAATGGTTACCGGTCCTATTTTATAAAGCATCTTCAAGTCTACTTGGGACGAGGATGGGACGAGGAACACTTCAATTTTTTTAGTTCGTCATCCCATTGGGATGATGAAGCCATCGGATGAATAGTAAGGTCACCATAGCTGGGTTGACTGGGTTGACTATCTCATTCTTTTTTGCTATCAGTATCTATCAGTTTATTTTTTCGGGGCCCAGCAAAAAAGAAAAGCTGAAGAGGTATGACAAGGTGCCATCGTCAATGGGTCCAGGTAGATAAATCACGATAAATCATGATAAACCATGATAAATCATGATAAACCATGATAAACCATGATAAATCATGATAAACCATGATAAATTCCATCCCACTAGTATGAAACACCCCAATTGTATGGTGCCAATTGTATGGTGCCACATATGTGGTTTCATCTCCGACTTTTTTGGGGGGAAGGGATGGTCATCCCGCAGGAGCGCGCCCTACAACTGCACGAGACTCTGAAGGCAGATTTCAAGGGGGCTGGATGCATGTTATTCGCATCCAGGGAATTTTGATGATGATTTTGATTAAGCCATTTTGATGTGAATGAATGATTTCAAAAGGCCGATTTTGAATGATTTTGAATGATCAAATGATGTGAACTCCGAGGGTTTTTGATCCTCGCCATAGAACGCAGCTTCGTTACTGCAGAGCTCTAACGCTTCGTCCCAGGTCGGTCTTGCCAGATGTGCCATGAGGCGGCCTTCGCCGGTGGTCGGGTAGAACTTGTATCACAGGGTAGCGGGTGATGCTATGTATTGAGCACCTCAGGTTGGCCTGGATTTTGTCCAATGAGTTTATGCCCAAGATTTCCCGTGAGATCTGGAAACCATGTGGACCCTAGCACAACTGGTCGGACCATGACCAAATCCAGTGGAGAACCTCCGGAATTTCTGAGTGACCTTTGGACCATTTTGGACCAGGCTCACCAACATGCCTTTGGGCTTTTGCCACGCCCCAAGCATCCGGCGCGTCTCACTGACGTCGGGCAACCCAGTTATGTATAAAATTGTAAGCTTTCCACTAGTGACTAGTGGAGTAGTGCTTCAACATCTTAGAACCAGAAGTCATTGTGGAGTAATGCTTTCCACTAGTGGTTGTGGATGATTTACATGATTTATCCCTCACAGAAACACTAGTGGAAAGAAACCACTAATAATCATCCTCACTGCTTTTTGAGTGGATGAAACGGGATGAAACGGGATGAAAATCTCAAAAAGAGCTCGACAAGTCGCGTCATGTGTCGAAATGCTTGACTGAGGTATGTGCAAAACTTCAAGCAGGTCCCAAAACCCCACAAAGAGCGTGGGATTGGGTCACGTTTGCTTCTGTTGTTGAAAAGAAATGACAAATGTAAACATCAGTTGTAGCATAGGTATTATCTGGTCCCTTGTGTTCCGCGGAGATGCCGAAATCTTCATAGCGGAAGACACAGGAGTTGTAAACTCATCGCATCAACCGGAATCTATAGAACTATAGAACTTTTTTTTCTTCACCAGACTGAGACACTTCTTTCTCAGCTCTGTTCAGCACTCAGGTTTTTTCGGTTGGTGGTTTCGAAGATTCTGATCTGATGATCATCCCCGATCTCTTTCACTAACGGTGGCCCGGCAGGTCATGGACTTCGAAGACAAGGAAGGTCGGTCAGGCCTCTGCAGTGAGGACGACCCAAAGGGAGTGCCCATGGAATAGCAAGGCCCATAAAAAAACACATGGGTTTGTCTGAAAATAGTGTACCCCTACACCCAATGGTTAATGATCATTATCCCTATTAAATGGCTATAATTGGGGGAATACCCCATTTTCAGACATACCCACATTGCTTAAACTGTCCAGTGGGAGCTACTGTAAGGAGCCAGGGCTACTGGTATCCAACATATTCCCTGTTAAATTGGAAGTCAAGGACCTAAGGATTTTGGAAGAGTTTCCCAACCGCATGATAGCACATCATGGATACGTGACAACAGTTGTGTGACCTGCTAAACGGTTTCCTCTGAGAAACTGTCCGGTGGTCCTCAGATCATTTTCTCTTTTGCACATTCGATGCAGGAGTACAATGCGATTACCAATGGCATCTTCAATCAGCCTGGGTCTTCCCAGTGAAGGAAAGCACTGATGCGGCTTTGCACGTTTGTTCCGAAGTGGGGGGATTGACCCTGAACATCTGGTGCTCTAAACTTGAGCAATTGAAAATCCCAAGGTTCACTTGGGCATTGCTCTTCAGTTTTTGCGTTTTCCATACTAATCTTGGAAGGCCTGGGGAAGGCGGGGAGATGAATCTCAATTGAGGCATCGCGGCACCATGCTGGATGTGGCCAAAGGTGTCTTTGAGTTCAATGAGGCTGGGTGAATGGGGGGCTGGGGGTGCTCAGATACAGAAGTACTTGAAGTAATCATTTATGTCTCTGCCAACATATGCATCACCACTGCCAAATGCAGGCAGAAAAATTGGATTCATCTTAAATCATTTAAATCCGCCGAGGATTTGAATCAGCTCTTTGGACCCGACTTGGAACTGGCGGAGTTGAGACATTTGCAACTCATACAGGAGCCCTTTTTGAGCCATGCAGGGCGGATGTCAGGTGAACATCTGTGACTACATGTGACTACACTACTGAGTGTAAGAGAAATTGTGGGAAGCACGTTGTGTCGGACCGTGAACATTTCAGATGTACTGTCCAAGTTATACCGGTAGATCAACTTATAGGAGTTATGATTTATAACAGCTATACTACCTACACATTGACTGGGATGATTCTATATCTATAGTAGATATATAATCAACCCAGTTAATGCGTAAGTAGAACATAAATAAATAAATATATATATTGTATATAAAGCCCCTGAACTGGGAACCAGGTAAAAACCACAAAAAACAGCCAGTATAAACCAAGATTTAGGGCATTGCCCACATCCGTTTTTGTTTCATTGTATCCCCGTATTCCCCCTTTCATCCACCTTCACTCACCATTTTTCTTGTTAACTATTGATTCCCCTTTATCCCCCTGAACAATCACAACATCTTGCTTGGTTAATAGCTCATTATATAAATAAATTCTTCAATCGCCCATTCCCATGGCCCCATCAAAAATACCCTCTGGTAAACCAACAAAACTATGGAAAACCACCATTTTTGATGGGCAAATCAACTATCAATGGTCCATTTTCAATAGCTTTTTGTATGTTTACCAGAGGCATTTCCCCCATTTTTTGCGTCGAAAAATCCCATGAATTCCCATATTAAATGGGCTCATCCCATGGCCATCCCAGGACATCGAAGATTCCCTGGATGAATTCTTCACCAATCGCTTGACCTTACGCTTGATGATCTCGCACATCCAAGCCCTCAATGCCAATAAGAACGTGAACAGCGACGGGGAGGCGCGACACCGCGACCAGAGCCGAGCCTGGCTTTCGACTGCAGGAGAATTTCTCCATGGGGATTTCATGAAAAAGCATTAATGGATATAACGGAGGATGGATACAACTATGGATGTAACCACAAGATATAGGATACAATAACTTATAACCCCTATGGATATAACTTTGGTTTTACTATGGTTATACCTAACCAGGAATGGATATAGCTATGGATATAACTGATATAACTATGATAAATGATGATAAACTCCACAAGATGGGATATAACCCCTGCAACTATGGTTATTATGGGTATTTAATCCACTTACTGCAGCAGGTTGCGGGGGTTTGTTGACCCAGTTATATACAGATGGGATAACCCAGGAATCGAGGCCCTACAACTCTGGTCAGATGGATTTGTAACGAAGATCGGGTTCTAAAGAAGGCAGTGATAAATGGGATAACCCACGAATCTGGGACTTACGATCAACAGGGTTACCCTCTGGTAAACTAACATAGCTATTGAAAATGGCATTTTTTTTATGGGAAAATCAACCATAAATGGCAATTTTCAATAGCTATGTTAAATTACCAGAGGGTATTGACCATTACTAAGTGATAGTGGGAGGCGAGATTTTCCGTTTTTGCCCGTGTAAGTTGGGAGATCACTCCTGCAACATCCTGCAACATTCCTGTGGAACTGCAGCCCAAGTCGTATTTTTTGGGCAGTCCTTCAGGTCCTGGACTGGCAGTCCGAAGCAATGGGACATAGATTAGACATAGACTGGACATAGATTACAAATATTGCTATTGATTTTGCCGCAGTGCTCTGAAACAAGACCATATAGAAATACCATCTGGTTATTTAACAGTTTGCCATGGAAAATCACCATGCTATTATATAATAGGTCAGCCATCAATTTCGATTAGGGCCATCGAAAAACCATGGCGAACTGTTAGTCATAACCAGGAAAATGGCCCTAATCGAAATAGATGGCTTACCTATTAATAGCATGATGATTTCCCATGGCTATGTTGTTAGTCCTAACCAGGTTGGGTATTTTTGGAATGGTCCACATGCCGCAACCCGCTGGTTGGGTGTCGTCGGTGTCTGTGTCGGCACGAGGCGATGGTGGGTGTTGTGAATGTTAGCACTCACCCCATCACCATTCTCTCGCGAGCGTGCCCTCTGTGGGATGATGAAACTATCGCCGTTTCCAGAAAATCTGTCAGGTGGGTCATTTATTTAGCCCATAGAAATAGATGGTTTACCTATGAAAAATGGTGATTTTCCCATAGAAATAGATGGTTTACCTATTCAAAATGGTGATTTTCCCATAGAAATAGATGGTTTACCTATGAAAAATGGTGATTTTCCCATAGAAATAGATGGTTTACCTATTAAAAATGGTGGATCTTTGCATAGAAATAGATGGTTTACCTATTCAAAATGGTGATTTTCTATAACTATGTGAGTTTACCAGAGACTAATCTTTTCAATGGGCATCAATGAGCACACTGTCATCTCCATCCTGAATGTTCGTACTGGAAAAAAAACCAGCCTGGTTAATGATTCCAAATATGACCATGGTTTGTGGGGGGTGCTTGCTTAACATGAAGGGGGGATGGGACTAATGGTTTTGGGGTATGCGTTTCCATGGGCTGTTTCGCTTTGGAATTCACGGCACTTTTTTGGAAGCTCACCTAGGTGTCGATTCAGCAACCTGAAGCCTCGTACAGCATTGATCCAACGTTGGCAGGTACGTCGCGACGCGCTTCATGTGCATGAGAGATTTTCAGACCGCCCACAGCTGAGATTTTCATCACAGAATCTGTCTGGAGAAGGACAGATGTGGAGAGAAGTTTAGAAATATATATATATATGGGGATAGATCAACGCCTTTTTAGTATATATATATATATTGTAGTTATACCAGGTTAGATTTTCACATCCAGCCAAATCCCGTCTATTTTGGGTAGAACAAACAGCGGTCTCGGTCTCGGTAGTTCACTCGTAGCCCCCTGGTGAGGCACCAGAGCTTCTGGTGAACGGCACGATGCATGACGAATATGTTCAACAGGTGAGCTGAGATGGATTGAAGCAGAACACGTGCCTCAACGAACCGACTTCCTTTCTACCTCCATCAGTGATGTCCATTACTATATTCATATCCCTTCCATTTCATTCACATTCCATTCAGTGATTTCAAACCTAGACAAACTGCTGATCTGTATTGAAATCATGTTGTTTCCACTCATTTTCAGCCAATTCTTTGTTGCTTCAGTTGCTCAGACGATATGGTGTTTCACCATATCTCCAATGGCCAAAGGCCATGGGACGACCAAACCTGCGCGGCCGCAGCGGCCGTCGCAGGGGTCCATGGGAAGGGGCGGAACAGCCATACCGAACGAGACGTGCGTGATCCAGCCAGAGCGCAGTCGCCCTCTGTGGACACTTGGGTGTCGCGTATGGCGGCGGCAGGTTCTGAAATTGGGTAAATGATGGTAAATGAAAAAAGTGCCCAAATAGCCTTTGACAAAAAGGTCTTGGGTAAGATTTTGAGATGGCTAGATTGGCTAGATTAGCGTCCATATGGGTCCATGAATATACGTAATTAGTAGCACCACACTTTTGAGCCATCACCAAATGTTTTCACATCTTGTGGTAGACCCTTTTTAACCATGCCCAGACGCCAGTGGTGTGGGAGGTTATGGCATTGGGCTTGCCACATTAGCTTCCTGATTCATCCATGACATCCTCATAGTGTATAGCTCAACTCTGAGAGCAGCGTGTAACTGGTAGATCCAAGTGACCGTCCCAAGTGTATGGACACCCCAATGCTACTTGCGGGGAACAAAGTGGCTTACACAATTCTTCACTTAGTTTGTCCCCTAAAAAGATGCAGCAAAACTTCAATTTGCTATATACTATATCTTAGTAGGATTCTACCCCTTTTCTGCGTCTTTTTAGGGGTTCGTATAGATGTTTCCCTGATACATTTTGCATTTCGTTTCCAGATTTTCCAGATATCATCAAAACTCTTAAAACTCCCATGAAAAATATACGTCAGCACAATTTACATTCACCGATTGCCATCAAAACGCTCGCAGCCAGGAAGTGGGATACGCTCTGTGCCTTTTTGCTCGTCCTAGTGGCGATCTTGACACCTTTTGAAGCCGGCTTTTTGGAGGGCGACCTCTTCTCCTGGATGGGAATTTTCAATATCATCACCAATCTCTTCTTTCTGATCGATATGCTCATGCAATTCTTTATCGCATATCCCATTGAGACCAGATATGGTCCAAGATGGATACTTCAGAGACTCGGTAGAGATCCAAATCGTGCAGTATTAGGTTGATGGTTTTAACATATTTTAACATATTTTGACTATGTTTTATTTTCCAACCCACCTGGGAGAATGATTCCAATTCCTATTTTTCCCCAACAGCGTAAGCTAATTGGGTCTTCAGCCCAGAATAGCTCTGATGTGCACTGGTGCAGGCGCCGGGTCAGGTTCAACGAGGTTCCGGAGAAGCTTCCGGAGAAGGTTCCGGGAGACTGGTGCACAACAGGGTTCTGGAGAAGGTTCTGAAGAAGGTCTGGGAGGCTTTGGTGCAGAGCCAGGTCAGGTTCAACAGGGTTCTGGAGAAGGTTCTGAAGAAGGTCTGGGAGGCTTTGGTGCAGAGCCAGGTCAGGTTCAACAGGGTTCCGGAGAAGGTTCCGGAGAAGGTCTGGGAGGCTTTGGTTCAGAGCCAGGCCAGGTTCAACAGGGCTCCAAAGAAGGTTCCGGAGAAGGTCTGGGAGGGAGAAGGTTCCGGAGAAGGTTTGGGAGGCTTTGGAGCACGCTGAGGTGTTTTCAGCGCTTCGCTTCGCAGCACACTTCAGAAAGATTTGTAAAAATAAAACGTTGCGGCTGTTGGGGATACCACCGAAGCTTATTATGCTTATTGAAATGGGGATTCGCTCAAGCACCGGATAGCTCTGCCATTTTTCTCATCAAATCATTGAGAATCATTGATTTTTTCAAATATCTAAGGAAACGCCTCATTGCGGTTCGATATTTGAAAGGCTGGTTCGCCATTGATTTGTCGCCACCTCAGTGTGTTGCGAGCACTGCGCCGGCGCTGCGGCTGAAGATGTGTATTGCAACACAACGATGTCACACGTGGTGGATGGGGAATATAACTATCATATCATATCATATACGCACAACAAATGCGTACGTATGAATCCATCAATGATCATCAATGTAAAGCACAGGTTAATCTCCATGTTACCATCATTTACCAGGTATGGGTCAAAATTGGGTACCCCAAAAATTGGATGGTCCAGGTCTTTAATTTTGACCCAAGTTCCGAAGATCTCTGAAGCTCCCAAGGGCGAGCACTTTACCCTTGGACTACTTGTCTCCGGGCTCGGGCCTGGGCTTGTTGCGGACCATACGCCTGCTCAGGCTGGCATGCCGTGGAAGATCATGTTATGATCATGTTGCTTTAATGGTGAGTTAACCAACCAAAACTGGCATTTACCAGGGAAAAAATGGTAAACATCATAATTTTCAATCAAACATGGTGATAAACAAGAAACAGTGGTGACTTGATGGGTATATTGCAGGAATAAGATGGGGATTTTGCCAACAAATAACAGTATGACATCGGGTTTTCACCGGCAATCTGGGTGCAATGACATGCAATGACATGCAATGACATGCAATGACATGCAATGACATGCACTGACATGCACTGACATGCAATGACCTCACGTCACGACGTCACCGGAAATTGCTAGGTTTGGACTGTTTGTTTGGACGGTTTGGTTGGCGGTAATCATTGCCATAGCAATGGCAAATCGACCATGGTTTTTTTTGATGTTCCATGATGCTCCCATGAAAAAACCTTCAGGCCATTGGGGATTTTTTCACTTCCATGTTTGATTACCAGAAGGAAGGTAGTTCAGCCAGATCACTGACCCAAAACCAAGTCTTGCTGATACATTCACCAGCTCTGTCTTTGGCGTTGGCCACGGGCCGTTCATATCTACTGCATCGGCATGGCAAATGGACATTTTGAGACAGCTGTGCCCTTTATGTACTCTCAGTTGAACGGTCACAAAATTCAACTCCCTTGTCACAAAACATATTCTACTTAGCGTAGATTTCCCGTGAGTCTTCAACCTTGACATTGCCAGCGCAATGTTTGAAGTTTGAAGTTTGATGGACCCTCTCCGCACTGAAGAATCACACTCCTTGACAGACGGTTTTTTTCAGCCGTTGAACTTTGGTAGGTGTAGGGTGCGTACAGAGCGTATGTGAGAAATGTTTGTGTTTGATTTTCCGCCTCAATTTGGGATGATGGAGAGCGAAGGACCAAGATTTATTGGGCTGCCCCCACCACATTCCAAGGATGAGTTTGGAAAATCTAGGGTTGAACTCCCAACAAGTTTGGGTTGTAAAGGCCAGTCGGTTTCAACCGTTGATTTTCCCAACGAAATCCGTCCCCTCAGAGGCTTTTGAAGCTCCTCCGTTTGGCACGAGGCCAGCAGGACAGTGGCTGAAACAGCAGAGACAAATATTGGGCCATTGGGGATGAAGTATGGAGAAGTCCCTGGGCCCCTCATGAGCCAAACATTCCGAGTACATCCGAGTACTCTATGCCAAACCCGAAACTGATATCAAATTCTTTGCTTTGCTCAGGCATCCGTGTGGTTCGGAGATATCAGGCTGAATTCGGACTCTCGTACAGAAAGATGACACTGTATCTTCTCTTTTTCTCGGTGCTGGCGGTGTCTCATTGGCTTGCCTGCACTTTGGGCATCGTGCACAAATTTGCGATCGAGTCATTTGGACGGGATTTTTCAGTTTGTTAACATTTGCCAGAGGTGCATCATGAACTAAACCCTCCAGGTTTCAATTGTTTCAAGAGATGGCTTCATGGGTGTAATTTAAGTTAGTTTAAGCTTGCTCTTGTGAAGGACAAGCACCATGAAATCCATGAATCATCACAAACTTGTAAGCTCTGCGTGGTCAACACCAGAAGAATCCTTCGTCACAGAAAACGGACTGTATTAATTGACAGCGATAATATCTGCAGGATGTATCAGCATGTGTATAGAATTACGCACCTTTTCCCATATTAATTACTTCCCCCTGCCATGGTTTAGTAGTGTACTTATGTTTATACATTTTTGGGATCAATTTAGGGCTTTTAGTATTTTATAGTATTTTGGGGAAGGGATTGCAATTACTCGTACCACTACACACCTTTGAATGTCACATTTGCACGGAATGTTCACAAAGAATTCGAGCCATTGAGGCGGCTGTCTCCAATGGCTCACTATTGAACACATTCAAAACCCCCGAAGTCATGAACCAGTTCGATCCAAACATCTCTTTTTCCGATCCATATTGAAGCTCCAAATTTTGAAGAAGTGCCCAGTACCATTTGGGCCATCAATTTCCGATCAACAAGTGCTCCAACAACAGCAAGCAGAGTTCAGTTCTATGTCAGCAAATTTAGTCAAAACTTTGTAACATGGGGATGGGCTAAAAACCTACAAATATAATCACACATACCCCATATTTTGGTGGATGATGGTGGATGAACATCCAGCTATACCAGATCTTTTGATGTCAAAAATAGAGATTCGATGGCTTTTGACCCATGGCCAGCTCAGTTTAAAAAATCAGAGAAAACACATCCGAAAATCAGAAGAGTTCACAATAACATCAGTAAAAGTGAAATTCAGCAAAAAGTCAGAGGCACAAGTTGAAGTTCGACTTGAAAATCGTCTCGTAGTTACTTTGTTAGTGTTTGTTAGTGTGGTCTGGTCTCTCAGGCATGAGATTTGCAGTCGTCTGGACTTGGAAGAAGGCCGCACTGATTGCTCTACCAGTTGGCTGACCGAAGGCATGCGATACCATGCTGACTGGGGCGACTCCGAAGCCTGTCAGGGATCTTAATGGATCATAATGGGGGGGGGGGATCTTAATGGATCATAATAGGGGGGGGGTTTAACATTTAAAAACCAACTTTCCGACCCCTCATTTGGGGTCTGCATGGGGCCGGGCAGTCGCTCTGAAAAAAAAGGGGCGCCTTTTTTGAGTGATGGGCTGCCAAGGAAAATCCCACGGTGGATATCTTCGAGGCTTACATCATGGCGTTCTACACAGGTATCACCATCTTGGTCCATCCACATGCGCATGAGGCAACAGGCACTGGACACTTGCCGTTTGATAAAGATATGGAGGTTTCCTAAAATAGGGCTACCCCAACAGCTGGAGGATTTACAACGGAAAATCTGACTAAAATGGATGATTTGGAGGTACCACTATTTTAGGAAACCTCCAGTTAGAGCGTTTTGTTGTTTTTATTGAAGTATGTCCCAGAAAGAAAAGTACATAAAAAGCATCAAAAAGCGTCCAGAGTGACTCATAGATTACCCTGGATTAGTGGATGATTTTCACTCATCTGTCAGCAAAATGAGTCATT
Organism: Cladocopium goreaui; assembly: GCA_947184155.2. Lineage (NCBI taxonomy): Eukaryota > Dinophyceae > Suessiales > Symbiodiniaceae > Cladocopium > Cladocopium goreaui. The sequence continues at coordinate 36,380 of CAMXCT020006670.1, read as the reverse complement.
TGACCCCATCTTGGGTCTATTCACCAACGGCTCCAGAGAGGATTTCGTAGTATCATCTATTCTATGAATGAATTGTTCCGGGGGCATGTCTCTCTTGAGTCACAAATTTACTGCTCAAGAAATTTTTGAGTCACGAAAAAGAGCTCAGGAGAGCGTTTGCTCTTCACAATTTTGCTTCTCATTGGTGGATTCATGTGGACGCAAGTCATTAGTAGATCGACAGCCATTGCCTCATCCTTAAATGCTCATCAGCTGGCGCATCAGCAAACCATGGACGATTTGAACAACATCGCCAACAGGTCACTTGACGGAATTTCACGTGGTGCCAAAAAGTTGCAGATGCAGATTGACTATAGTGATAAAGACTTAGATAACTTGAATTGATATTGAGAGTAATAAATGGATATACTGTAAATGGATCTTTGGGATGATGAATAGTGATGATAGATCTTAAATTCGTTTTTGACGACTGGAATGTAATTCTATGTGCGGCTTGTTGTCATGCCCTGGGAGAACGGAGGCAAATCCTGAACAATCTCTGTTCGCTGCAGGCTGAGTTTATCTTTCGATATGAAAGTCCGGCTGCGGAAGTTCTTTTTACGGTCCCAAGCTCAACACGAGTATCAGGCAATGGGGCTGGGACACAGGCAACAATGGACTGATTTCATATGCAGTCAAACCCCATCCAGAAGTGGTTGTACGATTCATGCTATCACATTGAAATGGGTCAAGATGGTCATTCCAGCCTGTTATTACCTAAGTTGCGGTGATTTTAACGTTTTGTATCATGCAATATCAGGTAAACTAACGTAACTATGGAAAATCACAATTTTTAATGGGTGCATCCACTATTTCTATGGTCATTTTCAATAGCTATGTTGACATATCCAGAGGGTAAATCCCATTAATATCCCATTAAATCACTATAAAATCCCATTCAAATCCCATTAAACCACCATTTTATCATATATAATATTCGTATATCTAATATGAGTCTGCTCCCCAACCTTCGGCACCATTTGGTGCAGCATTTGGAGGCACCACCTCGTCACTGGACCCCGTCTAGCGTACCTCAATGTCTACATAATATATATATATATATATTAATATATAATATACATATCATATATATATATATACACATACACTCACACATTATACACAATAATTATATACATATACATACGTATGTATATATATATATATTTCATATTTACATATATATATATATATATTCATTTATATATATTTACATATATTTACATATATATATATACATACATATACATATAGATATAAACATATAAACATATATGTATACATGTATACATGTATACATATATACATATATACATATATACATATACATACATACATAAATACATGTATACATATATACATATATACATGTATACATATATACATATATACCTATATACCTATATACATATATACATACATACAAATATACAAATATATACATAGATGCATATAAACATATAGAAATATCGACACATACACATGTATACATATATACATGTACTATATATAGGCTCGTCCCCGCTCCTGGAACCACATTCGATGGGGTGGGGGGTGGGGTGGGATGTTAACGTTCATGTGAACTTGCAGAAGCAGTTGATGCTACGCACACGCGGGGGGGGAGATGATGATGATGATGATGATGATGATGATGATGATGATGATGACCCTAATGAAACTTGTTAATTCCGCGACTAAATTTCGTCACGGAATGGACAAGTTTTACCAACCTAATTCAGGTTTGCGCGGTTCCAAGAGCGGGGACGAGGCTATATATACATCTACCATACATAACCTGTATATATGTAATATATAAACATTAATATATATTTATATATTTATATGTAATATATGAACATTAATATAAATAAATATTAATATATAAATATTAATATATAAATATTAATATATAAATATTAATCTATATATATTTATATTAATATATAGAACAATTCGATGAAAATACATATATTTATAAATATATATATATATATATATTGAATTATATATATATATATCAACACATGTAAAAATCTATAGAAATATAAATAACACATGTATAAATAGATAAATAAATAAATATATATATATATATACATATACATATATACGTATACATATATGTATATATGCATACATATATACGTATATATATATATATACGTATACATACATACATTCATTCATACATACATACATACATTCATTCAAACATACATACATACATACATACATTCATACATTCATATATTCATACATTCATATATTCATACATTCATACATACATACATACATACATACATACATACATACATACATACATACATACATACATACATACATACATACATACACCACCGAAATATAATACCCAACATTACCCAATAAATATTATATACCTATGTGAAGTGTAGAATATACATTGCTTCATCACTACCTATGTACTCCTTTCACCCGTTGTATACTACCTACACGTGCTCCGTAGCCCGTAGCCAGGCCTGGCAAGAGATCCTGAGTCGGATGTCTCCACAGCTACGTCGGGATACCTACCGTGAGGTCAATGTGCATTGGGTGAAGAAGGCGCGGAGAGGACCGGATGGTGCATTCGGATGGGGATGGGATATGGATGGCCTGGGAGTCGAAGATATTTTTCGAACAGAATTTTCACGGAAAGCCCTGGCATGCTTTTTTCAATGGACGTGGAATCAGGATTGAAATGAACGGTGGCAAGGATTTGGCTTGTCCTTCAATTGTACACCACAGCAAATGCTATCCTTTGGGAATGAGGGAATGAGGGAATGAGGGAATGAGAGGATGAGGAAAAAATGCACAATCAGGCTGGTATTAATTTTAAAGACCCTGAGAGTAGCATGTACTCCTCTTGTTATATTGATGAAAGGCAGCCAGTACTTGATCCTGCAGTTCGGATATGGGTATAACCGGTATAACCATGGTAATAACTGCCATAAGTTGGAATGTAACCATATATAACACTCCAATAGTTGTGGCCCTTGGGCCATCGCCGCATCGATCCAGCATCGCGAGGTGCGTTTCTTTGATGGATGTTCAACCAGTTTTCTTACTGGTATTGCGGAGATCCTGGAAATCAAGATGTTTGCAGAACAGGAGCACTTTGGGCAACTGTTTCATATGCGTCTTGGCTGGTCGGAACTTTCTGGTGAGTCGGAACTGCTGGCTGTGGCTGTCTGAAAAGGCATTTTTTTGAGACCATATTTGTTTTGACTTGGCAACAGTTCTCGGAAAGCGACTTTGTGAAGAGCAAGCCATGATGTTCGCAGTTTTCTTAGTGCAGTCCGTCCAGTCCATGGGTGTTTTATGCCTTGGGCCTCGCCGCTGAGGTACATTATGATGGGTGGCACTGCATCGAGAGTGATCAATTTCAATCTGTTGCTCCCCGGGATGATTTGGGGAGAGGACCATCTGCTTCTCTCCAATCCGGACTTGGTTTGTAGCAACATTGCCGTGGCTTGGAAGCGACAATGTTGAGGGAGTCGGTGAGGCAAACCTTTGCCTTTGCATAGAACCATACACGAAAGATTTGATGTCATCATTAAGATCTTCAATCATCTTCTAGCCATTTTCAGTGGGTTAAAGGGGTTTGTGCCTGAAAATCTGGGCAAACACCCTAAAAATCATGGTTGGAAAGCGCATCTTCCATATGATTCAATGGCAATTTGAGGGGTATCCCCACCCATTTTCAGACAGAGCCTAATCCAACTTTCAATTAGTTACATCCCTATTGTTGATGGTCAATTTCTACATTTTTCATGGTCAAATCCCCCCAAAGGTTGCATGAGTGAATCAGCATGTTTGATGGTGACCTCCCAATTTTTGGTGGGTGCCAAGGTGTCACTGACTGTGGTGGAGGTCCAGGAGCTTTCCAAGGAAGGCTTTGACTCTGTAGCCTCGATAAAATCATCCAGTTGTCATGGATGACCATGAGTTAGGATTGAAACCCGTGGTGACGACTGGGGATCCCCCATTTTTAAGAAACCCCCATATAGAGATTGGTAGCCAGGTAGTTGGACCTACTGGTAGTTAGATATGGGAACATATGTTGGAAAATTCTAAATTTAAAAACTCATGAGATGCAAATTGCAACTTCACGGAAAATGGGAGTCAAGATGGTACACTTTTTCATCTGGAAGTAGTTTTGACAATCTGACTAGATGGTCGTTCTAGTGTGGAAAACATATGATCAACCGCGATTTCCAATTTGCAGCTGTATGGATGTGATATCGGTCAGAATTGCGAAGCCAGTAGATTGCTCAAGGCTCTTAAAAATGACAAGCGGTACTTCATCAAATTCGCTGGCAGTTGTGGATATCCACCCCCTCAAAATACCTCAAATATATATACACGGGAAAACAAGACACATATAATATATAATTAAACTTGTGAGCATATGTATACTTGTGAGCGTATGTATGTATGCAAAGAGGTTCTAAGTGCGAGCACTCGCAAGGGCACAGACATATGTGAGTTCGCATAACATGGGTTCATATATAAAGGTATCTGTGATATGACATATGTATGCTTGTGAGTATATGCATGTATACAAAGAGGTTCTAAGTGTGAGCACTCGCAAGGGCACAGACATAGGTGAGTTCGCACAACACGGAGTCATACACGAAAGTATCTGTAATATGAAATATGTATACTTGTGAGTAATTTTTTAATGTATGTATACAAAGAGGTTCTAAGTGTGAGCACTCGCAAGGGCACAGACATATGTTAGCTTGCACCACACGGAGTCATACACAAAAGTATCTGTAATATGATATATATATATACATACTTGTGTGTAGATGCATGTATATAAAGAGGTTCTAAGTGTGAGCACTTGCAAGGGCACAAACATATGTGAGTTCGCAGAACATAGGTTCATATACAAAAGTATCTATGACATGATATGTGTTTTCTTGTCAATGTATGTACGTATAGAAACAGGGCTTCAAAGTGTGAGCACTTGCCAGGGAAGAGGCATATGTGAGTTCGCACAACATGGGCTCATATACAAAAGTATCTGTGATATGATCTATGTATGCTTGTGAGTATATGCGTGTATACAAAGAGGTTCTAAGTGTGAGCACTCGCAAGGGCACAGACATATGTGAGTTCGCACAACACGGAGTCATATACAAAAGTTTTTGTAATATGAAATATGTGCACCTGTGAATATATGTATGTATACAAAGAGGTTCTAAGTGTGAGCACTCGCAAGGGGCACAAACATATGTGAGTTTGCACGGCATGGGTTTATGTACAAGCATATATATATATTAGTATATATATATACTTGTGTGTGCTTCAAAGTGTGCACTGGCAAGGCAGAGACATATGTGATTTTGCACAACTTGAGTTCATATACAAAAGTATCTATCATACGCTATATGTATACTTGTAGATGAATGTATATATACAAAGAGGTTCTAAGTGTGTGGGTTCGCGTGGGCAGAGACATATGTGAGTTTGCACAACATCGGTTCATATACAAGAGTAGCGATGATATTATACATGTATACTTGTGAATATATGTATGCATACAAGATCATACAAGAGGTTCCAAGTGTGAGTGTGTACAAGGGCAGGAGCATATGCGGTATATGAAATGTTGCATAGAAATGCTATATATTTGGGTTCTAACTGTGGTGATTTCGAGAGGTTCTAACTGTTAGAGTAAGAACCCGGCCAGATGTATAAATCTCGTTTTTCTTTTTTCCAAAAAAGGTTCTAACTCTATGTCCGTCACTATATATGACAAAGAGGTTTGCCCGAGGACAATCAATGACCACAATTACAACTATGATCATATATAATTACCAATATTACCAATTACATAGTTAATCAGTTATATATGGTCAATTACAACTATGATCAATGACCAATTACCCAATAACGTGCAGAAAAAGGTCTACTCAGTTGGGTGTGTTTTTCGATGTCCGAATAATGTGCTGGAAACTCACAGGACTTTTTTCAGTGGAGGAATCTTATAGCGTAGGCAGCGACCCCGACATCTTGGCTCCAGCCAGAATTTCAGACATCTTGGTGACATTTCCCTCAGGTCTTGCAAGACTTCCCCGATCATGCGCAGATCTTGCGTAGGGTGCCTGGGTCATTTTTGTGGTTCACCTGAGTCAACCCCAAACATCCAATGAGTCACAGGGATTACTGTGACAACCCAGTGATAATTTATCCAATATCATCGACGCAGGATTGGTACTGTAATTATTTTCGACAATAGGATTATTCATCATGATTCATCATGAACTCAGGGTGATTCATTCGAATAACTCAGCAAAACAAGGGTTATTAACATGGTTTAACACCATCAAAGTCATCATTCACATCTCTGGATTTATTTTGGTGAAACCACCGTGGGCTTTCACCAGCTGTCTCCACCGGGCACCGGGCATCATGGCATCATGGCTTGTGCCCCGGCTCCTAGGAAGTCGTGAAGTTCATTGTCATCCGTGGCGTCAAGCGATTCGCCCACTTGACTCTCCAGGCCAGAGAGAAACAGGACGGGCTGAACGGCATTGAACGGCTGAACTCATTGTGGGTGATGGAGTTATGTTGGGATATATGTAACATATCTGTATAATTATATAAACATGTGGTTATTTATGTATTATATATATTATACATTATATTATGGGAGGTGAATCCATATATAGAATAAACATATAGACATGGGTTTGTCTGAACATGTGGTATACGGATGTCTACGGTATACCCAGAAATTGTCATTATGACAATCGACAATCAAATTATGGGGTGCTCTATTTTCAGACAAACCCATATGTTAAAATTCGTGGTAACCCCACTCCCCCAGAAAACCTACCTTCTGTCTACTTTTACTGGTATTCACGGTATGTTTTTGCATATTTTTGTCGCGTTAATTTCTAGGCTTCTTTGGGAGATATTTGTGCCTTGGTTTTTGTTTTGGTACCATACATACACCAAAGTGTAGTAAGCAGGATAGTGAGGCTGATTCTTCGTTGCAACTAGGGGTTTGGGGGGAATGCATTCTGAAGGAATGCATTTTCTCCAAATCGATCCAATATATCCTCTAGACTTCAAGACTGGCAAATCTTGGATCTTGGATTGGGGCACGAATGCATTCGGCATTCTTCCCAGAATGCTGAAATTACAGCATCATGGCATTTTCCATTCTTGGCTTCAGCATCGTGGGGAAAGAGGTAGAAAGGCAAGGCAAGTTATTCTCAAGTAGTGTTGTCCTTTCCGAGGGTGGCACTACTGCATCTATTGAAGGATGCTAGTTGATACCAAAGTTACATTTTCTCAAAGACATATAAAACTATTTTCCAGAAATGTCTAATTCGTTTTACTGCTACGCTACAAATTACACTTGTTTGAGAATACAATACTATTTGAAGAGAGTACTGCATCCATTTAAGGATGGTCTTTGAAAGCAAAAGTCTTTAAAAGTACTACTGCATCTATTGAAGCATTCTATTGCAACGCGCTAAGTTACATTTTCTCAAAGGAATGCCCTGCCATTTTCAAGATACGCGTAATTCTTTTCAATGGAACATTTCAAACTATCATTTGTTTAATCTACTACTGCTTCAAACGAGTACTGTATACAGGAAAACAACTTTATCGTTAAAGTAGTGCTGTGCTCTTTATTTTAAAGGAGCTTCTCAAATGTTTGTTGACTTTTTCCAAGAAGTACTACAGCTTTCAAAGACTCGTTCAAAGTAGTGCTGCATCTATTGAAGGATGCTGGTTTAACACAGTGGTACATTTCTCAAAGACATGTTGCACTGTTTCCAAGAAATGTGTCACTCTTTGTACTGAAACATTGCAAAAAGTGATGCTACGCTACTACATTTGTTTAAAAAGAACACCATACTATTTCAAGAGAGTACTGAATCCATCCAAGAAGGTTCTTTCAGAAAGTATTACTGCACCTATTGAAGCATTCTTCGACAAAGCGGTGTTATTTTTTTAGTGCTTTTTTTTGTTGTTCTGTGTTTCCAAATGCTTTTGCATTTTTGAAGGCACGTGGCCAAAACCTCGAGAAAAGGGACCATGTAGTGGAACTGCCACCTTTCAGACTTTCCAAGCCAGTTAGTCTTTGCTGCATCTCTTCCAAGCCATTCATTAACTTACTTTATATTCTTTCGGATTTACTCTCCTATTCACTGGACGCTTGCTGGCGGGCCGGTTCAAAGTTCAACCCTTTGCTCACCTCTTTGCTATTGCCTCCGCGCCCCTTCCCAGTAGGTCTATCTACCAAAGGAACTCCCCGTGAGGTTTTCGTTCTTCCGCACTTTCTCTGAAGCCTCTGGGAGTAAAACTGATTCACCACTTAGCTGCACAGGCACTGATGTTGAAGACTGTGAGGGATTTTTTTGGGCTCAAAACCCTCAACGATTCAGTTTTTTTTCAACTAAACATGCCCTCAATAGTTGCATGTCCATGAGCCAACAATTAGTTTATCATAAGTTTTCCCCATGGATTGTTGAAAGAACGTGATCAAATTTTGGCACTAGAAAAAAAACATCGATCAAACTGACTGCTGTGGAGAGTCCTGTGGAGATTTCGTTGCGCAGGAGGGACTTACAAGATCTCCGACTGCAAGTCCTGCCTCTGCATGGAACAAGCGTTTGAGTGGGGATGACACCGAGAAAAGTGCGACAAGTCCAGAATTGAATCATGGCGAAACTCTGGAGCTGGATGGAAATGCTCAAAGCGTCATCGATGGTGCCAGACTGATCAGCATGCAACTTCGATCTGTGGCAATTCAGAAACCTTTTCAGAAAAGCATTTTTCGCCTCAACTCTGACGCCCAGAGGCTAAATCATGACATTTAAAGATTGAGTCACCAAGCTGTGTCGTTCTGAGAATGTGGACCTACCAGAGTCAGCAAAAAACCTGTTCGTTTCTAGTGTTTTTGGTCTGGGCTGTGTTTGAGACCCCCGCCTTTCGACATCAGACATCCCAAAGTATCTTGAAACCGAAGTAACAGTTGTACAAAGGGTCTAATGATCTTCGACACCTTAGCATCTGCCATAGCTGCGGAACAGGTCCCACACAAATTCCCAGCTCCCAAATATGCGGAACAGGTCATATGGATTCTCACATATTCATTCTCATCGCCGAGGCAATACAATGCTGCAAAACACCGCTTCAGCAAAGACCTGGCAAAGATACCAATATCATCCCAGTCAATCTCTGGCGGATCAAAGCTGAGAAGCGAGTTTCGGAGGAGTCAAGTGAAGCGAGAATCGCAGGTGCCGCAGGTGAAATGGCTGGGGCTGGAGTTGTGAGGAGAAATCACTGGGAAGTCATTGCACAATATGTTGAACACATGGATGACGATGTGATCATGGCAGTCACAAAACTATAAGACACAGACAGCTATTTAATCGGTTCAGTATCTCAGGGAGGAAACAGGTCGGTGATTCATCTGGTACTTCTTTAGCCAATTCACCACCCCTTTTTTATCTGGGAAGTTGGGACCAAGCTTGTTGGACAGATTCTTTGAAGTTGAACTTGACCTTCACTCTATCTAGAATCTAGAACAGTTTCAGTGCGGCTATCTGCCGCCAATGACTCACCAGACTCACCAGACTCACCAGACATCAGTGGTAATGATCAGCCATCCGCAATTGAGCTATTCGAAGACTTTCGAAGGAAGTTTACAAGTCTAACTTCTTAAAATATGGACAGATGCAGCAACAGTGGGGAGGGCAGCTCGCTAAAGCGGTGGGTGCGGAGCCATCTGGGGGAGGAGATGAAAGATGAAAAATTGCACACCGTTGTGGCGCAAAGCAGATTTCGAAGTCAAAAGTGTTAAAAACTGACGGGTTTGAAGCACTGTTGGGAGTGGAGATGTTGCCAAAGTGGACGCCGTTGTGGCGCAAAGCATATTTTCAAGTCAAAACGCGCAAAACACCTCATGCTCGGAGCACTTTTGGAAGTTGAGAGGTTGAAAAGGCGCACGCCCTTGCGGCGCCAAGCACGTTTGGAAGTCAAAAGTGTCAAAAACTGACGGGTTCGGAGCAATTCTGGACGTTGAGATGTGGAAAAAGTGCACGCCGATGTGGCACGAAGCACATTTGCAAGTCAAAAGCGTTAAAAACTACGGTCTTCGACCACTTTTGGGCGTTGAGATGTTGAAAAAGTGCACGCCGTTGTGGCGCCAAGCACATTTGCAAGTCAAAAGCGCCAAAGACTCACGACTTCTGGACGTTGAAATGCCCAAAAAGTGCACGCCCTTGTGGCGAGAAGCACGTTCGCAAGTTAAAAGTGTTCAAAACTGACAGTCTCAGTCTCAGGCCACTTTTGGACGTTAAGAGGCTGAAAACGTGCACGCAACTGCAACTCCAACTCCAACTACACTACGCAACATCAGGCTACAACTACACAACACAACACCAGACTACAACTACGCTACACTACACTACACTACACCGCACCACACCACACCACACTACACTACACCCACACCTGCACCTACACCTACAACGACAACTACACTACAACTACAAGTGCAACTACAAGCGCAACTGCAACTTTAACTTCATTACGCTACACTAGTCTTCAACTACACTACATTACATCTACGACTACAACTACAAATGCAACTGAAACTTCAACTCCAACTACACTACACTACACCGGTCCTGCGACGAAAACCACAACTACAACTACACTAGACTACAACATACTACAACTACATTGCACTACACTGGACTGCACTAGACTACGCTGCACTACAACTACAACTACACATACAGCTACAACTACAACTACAACTAACTGCAGTTACAACTACACCTACACCTACAGCTACAACTACAACTAACTACAATTACAATTACAACTACATTACCCTCCACTACAACAACAACGACAACAACAGCACCAGCAACACCACCACCAACAACAGCAGCAGCAACAACAGCAGCAGCAACAACAACAGCAACAAAAACTGCAACTGCAACTGCAGCTATAACTATAACTACAACTGCGCTACAACTACGGCTAGAACTACAACTACACTACACTAGAGATGGATGGATGGTTGGTTGGTTGGATGGATGGATGGATGGATGGATGGAGAGACGCAGAGAGAAGGCGACAGGACAGAAGAGTGAGAGAGAGAGAGAGAGAGAGAGAGAGAAAGAGAGAAAGAGAGAGAGAGAGTTTTGATCCATCAGTGGGTTCCATGCATCACAGCGACTCACCTCTGGTATAGTTTCCTATCTTTGAAACTTCCACCACCGCCTTGTGCGGAACTATTGGTAAAATTATGTTACTTAGAGTGGTCCCCACCCTGACATATGGTTTATTCTGACAGAGTTTCTGACATATCATCTGGAAATACATATGCATATAGGCAAACATATTCTGGCATTCTATCTGACATTCTTTCTGACATATATTCTGAGATTTTTGTGGCATTCTGTCTGGCATTCTTTGTAGCATTCTTTCTGACATTCTTTCCGACAGTCTTTCCGGCATTCTATCTGGTATTTACTTTGACATGTCTATTTGGCATTCTATGGATAACTTTTGACATTTTTGTGGCATTCTGTCTGACAGTCTTTCTGGCATGTGTTCTGACATTCTTTCTGGCATCTATTCTAGCATTCTATTTGTCATATTTTCTGGCATTCATTCTGGCATGATGTCTCGCGTCGATACTGACACTCTCTGTGGCATCCTGTCCGGCGTCTGTTCTGACTCTCTCTGGCAGGTATTCTGACATTCTTTCTGACATGTGTACGGGTCCGTGCCCAGCCTGATCTGGAGCTTGCGATAGGGTTTGGGTCTGTGCGTGGTTAGAGTGATCTGGAGCTCGCGATAGGGTTCGGGTTCGGGTCCGTGCGTGCCCAGACTGCACTACAGCTCGCCATGAGCTTCTGGAGCAAGCTTACATCACTTGAGCTGGTCCGCTGGTGCCCACAGTGGCGGCGAACTGGCACAAGGAGGACGTGAGTGGAGGAGTTCCACCTTTGATAAAACCTAGAGACCCTCACCTGGCAGGCGGGGAAAATACCATTGTCGATTGGTTATGATAGAGAAGTAAGTAGATTACCTGATTCAATGAGGATTCTTGTAGCATTGGAGGGGTTACTGATGGTGGGTTTACCACAGCCTCCAGCTTGGACCGGGATGGCCTTGTGGGGGTCCCTGAAATTTACCCCATATTGATGATATTCTCGTCAGAAAATGCAGAAACATCCCACAAAATCACAAAGATCCATAAAAGAACCCCCCACACACACACACACGTTCATAAGTATCTATTTATAACATATCTCATATCCCATAAAGATCCATGAAGTATCCATAGAATATCCATATATACATTGGTATTCCATATGAAAACAGGTAGAAAGTCCTAGCGACAATTTGGAGTATCACCGCACGACCCGTAACTGACGAGTTTTGTAGGACCGCATTTTCATGGCTTATATACTCTCACCAGGGCTACAGAAATAGGGTTCTTAACCAGGCATGATCTGTGGGATCCAGGGTTATTAACCAGTACTCGTAATTCAATGTTATACCAAACGGGGAGGAAGGCCGCCAACGGGCCTAGACACCAGAAGTCAAACACCTGTGTTTCTTCCACTAGCATTGTGTTCCCGGGTTTTTACAAACGGGGGCTTTATGCGTCTTTCTACCTCCATGTTGTCACTTCCTCCTCTGGGCCCTCTTCAGATTCAGTGCGCGCGCATCCCCCTAACCTTGATTTTGAAACCAGAGGCAACCTGTTGATTTTCACTGATTTTCAGCTACCTCTCCTTTTCCTTTCCTCTCGTCTCCCCTTCTTCCACATCTTCCACTCCTCTGAGCCTCTCCTCCCCAAACCTCCAAAAATCACAAAAAATGGACGGGCACCGCCTCGCTGAAGGCAGTCAGTTGTGCTGTTTGGGAAGGTTTGGAAGCGAGAAGAGAGGAACTTATTGAAAAGTAGCCAGGACTCAACTCACCACTCTCTAGAAGTGATAGGCTTCTGCAGGCACAGGTTTGGCATGGCTTTGGATTAAGGTTTCAAATGAAAAACGGTGGCCGAAATGCATGGCTGGGACAACTAAAAGACACCCTGCCCCCCTTCCCCTCCCCTTAGGTCCAGGGGGGTGCGTGCGCGCAAGGCCGCTCTGAAAATGGAGTTTCGAATTCCAGCAAACATGGTTTCTCTGAACAGGACCCTCGCAGTATATATATATATTATAATGATATATATATATACACACTACATATATAATATGATGCATTTTTGTTAATGAACCCTAGGTTTCAAGCATGGATTTTGCCTTTCTTCACAGGGCAAGAGGAAACCGATTCACGATGCGGGGACGGCGGCGGCTGTTGCATGGTATTCTCCCATGGATGCCGCAGCTGCAGCGGCTTGGCGGGGCCCCTGGGGACATGGGGATTTAACCATGGGGACATCAGAAAAACACCTCCGGTAAACGTTTACATAACTATGGAAAATCACCATTTTTAATGGGAAATCCACTATAATAAATGGCAATTTTCAATAGCAAACTGTTGACATAACTAGAGGGTAAACATCTAACATGGAGATTTTTCACTTGATTCAACCATCTTTCTGAAAGATTTTTCACTGATTTAACCTTGAAATTCTGGTATTGTCAAAAGGGGGTCGGGAGACCACCTTTTTATTTGTTTCATTTTTTCCAGAAAATGGAGAAAATGGTGATGAACCATTGCATGGAATGGCTCAAGCCAATCTGGATCAGTTTGCCAAAGCCACAGCTTGAGGCGACTGCTGCTGCAGTTCAAGCAGCTGATTCTACACTTGGAGAAACTTCACAGCATGTTTTTTTCTGTTTATGGTGGTTTAAAGCCAACAAAATTGGTGGATCAACCACAATGGGTATCATGGGGGTATCATCCAATGTTATGGGGGCTTCGCCGTGGCTATGTCCCATAAGCATCATGGGCCTGTTGTACGAGTGTGTCCCAAAATAGGGGCACCCCCAAATCAACAAAAATCAAACTATTGAGTGCTGAAACAGCCGTAGGTTTAGGTTACCACCCAATTTACTGTAGTACCTGATTCTGGTTGATCTTGGAAGTTTAAGGGTGTCCCAACAACAGTCACCCCCCACCAAATAAGACTTTCTCGAAACACCGCGATGAACCATCATGAAGCCCAACAACAGGAGCAACCATTAGATCATTAAGCCCCTATTTTCATGGGCTACCATTGGAGGGTGTTACCTTTAAAGTGGCGATAATCAGGGATCCCATGATGATTTTAAACCACAATTTTTCTTTTGAGGGAAACTCTACAGAGAACCCCACCGTCCCGAATAAAAAAATTGTGTGGTTGGACCATCGATTTTCCCACGACGGTAAATCATCGATCAGGAGAAATTCACAGATTGGAACATGCGCCAAGACGAGTTGGAAGAGAGCGTCTTCTCCCGCCTGGACGAACTCAGTGAGTCACTCGGCGCCCTTTTGAAACCCAGGGGATAGATCGGGATAGAACATGGGATATCAATGATCATTGAATCTGGTTGGTGGTTTGGAACATTTTTTATTTTTCCATATATTGGAATAATCATCCCAACTGACTAATTATTTTTCAGAGGGGTAGGTATACCACCAACCAGAACACCAACTGAGTCCTGTAGAAACCACCTAGGGCCTAGGATCGGTCCATGTTTGAACTCTGAAGGGTAAAAAACTCAAACCGTTTCAAAACACGTTGAGAAAAACATGAACCCCAAAACATAGAAACATGTTTGGACATAGGTGTTGGACCGTTTAAACATAAACAATGCATGTCATGAGGGGTTTGAAACTACTAGAGCCAACCGGGTTCTGGAATCCGTTCAAACTTGTTGAATGCTTCAACAGCTTATAAACCTTTGCCAGCCATCGAGGGGTGTTCTATGCTCAGTGTTGATCGGATTGTGTAATCCGTTTCGACCGTTTATATAAAGACACAATTCAAACAGATTTGACATCCTCCAGCGATTAGCGAGCGCCTCGTTTGCGGTGGTGATTGGAGTTTGCAATCTGATGAAACATGTTTTAACACAATGATAAACTCGTTTCGACATTTCCAGCAATCAGGAAAATTCTTAACCAGTCAATTCGTTCAATCCGTTTAATAATTAAGGAGCCCGGCCATGCCCGGCCCAACCCAACATCAATGGGAATATGGGTGCTGGAGTGCAAGTGCAATGACACGCACAAATCATGAGAAGTATATCTATCCAATTTTGAAGGCCTTTATTGATCAAGCTGATGGAAAAAGGAACCGCCGTTCCACAGGGTTATGAGCCCAAAGCCATGGAAAGATCTAGTTCATTGCCCCCGAACCCATTTTGGAGTGAGAAAGCCCAGATGGAGCATAGGTTGATGGAAAGTAGACCTGAAGAACTGCCAATTCCAGATGATGAAGAGGGTGTAAGTGAAGGGGAGGGTAAAGCGAATAGCCCGGAACCCCTTGAAGATGTCAAAGCCCCGAAGTCAAAGGAAGCAGAAGGTCCAAAGCCAGGCAAACAACCTAGCAGGGAAGCAATGACAAGGAAGAGGTCTCGAAGTGCGCCGAGGAGCCGGAAAGAGAAGTTTGAGGAAGATCAAGATGATCAAGGGTCGAAGTTTCACACCCCAGCCAGTTGGGAGAACCCAACGGGGAAGGGAAGGGGTGGGGGGACTAGTGGTGGCAGGGAAATCCAAAGGAGCACGGGGAGGGTGGAAGCCAAAGAGGAGTTGGCAAGTCAATTGCAGCAAGACATTGAAAGGGCAATGTTTGCGCAACTTCGACAAGAAAAGGAAGAGCTCCAGCAGCAGGTTAGCAGGCTGGAAGCCAAGCTGCAACAGCAGGGCAAGCACAAAGCCAGACGCAGCACCCCGCAGTGTGCACCTGAGGAGCCCACACTGCAATCAAAGACACCACCCCACAGCACCCCGCAGTGTGCACCTGAGGAGCCCGCACTGCACCCCAAGACACCGCCCTATGGCAGAAAGCAGTGTGCACCTGAGGAGCCCACACTGCCACCGAAGACACCACCCCGCGGCACCCCAATGTTGACACCAATGTCACCCTCACAAGCTCCAAGATACACCCCAGGAGGGACCAGAGTCCCGTCAGGTCCACCCCCAGAGGACCTGCCCCCATTGCCGGACTGGCCGGAGTCCTTCGGCTTCTATGAGATGCATGAGGATGAAGGTAGGAGGAGGGGATGCAGGGATGAAAGGAGGTGGACACCAACAATTCTGCGTCAAGGAGAGCGGAATGAGGAGTGGCACCATCGTGGCAGACAGAGCCGCGGGAGATGGGCAGCAGCAAAGCCAACAACATACAGGGAAGACGCATTGAGGATGCACCAACACCAACAGATAAGGATAAAAAGAAGGGTGAAAGATGTTGAGGACTTCCAACATGCAGAGCACTGCATGGACAGCTCAAGTGAAGAAGCAGCACAGGAACGAGCAGAGAGGAGGCGCTATTGGCAAGCTCCAGTTTTGAAGGAAGAAGACACAAGGTCAGCAAGAGGAGCCGAAGTAGCCTCACTGATGAAGCAAGCAGCACAAGGCATGGGTCAGAAGATGTATACCCAGAGCGAGGTGGATAAGATGATGCGAGAATTTGAGGAGACAAGAAAGGCAGAAGAAGAGCGCACAAGGAGAGGTGAAAGAGGCGATGAAGGACTGAGGAGCTTTCAGGTGACGTTGCCTCCTCTCCCAGAGCCACAAGTGCACAACGCATCACTTGAAGCAGGAGACTGGTTAACCCAGATCAAGCCACTTATCTCAGATGTCAGTGTGCATGCATCTGAGTGGTGGGAGGCGGTGTTGAAGGAGACAGACAAGCAATACCAGCAGTGGCTAACAGCAGCCCCCCTGGACAAGCTCAAAGTGACCCCGCCAAACACAGAACAGTTAGTGCAAGGGCATGAAAGGTTGGCACAGAGGATTGCCGTCCTTCTCATGCAAGCACTGCCCCCAGGTCTGCGCCAAGAGATGGTGTCAGCAAGACAAATGGATGCCCCCAACATCCTATTTCGCATCTACAAAACATACCAGCCAGGTGGGTTAGCAGAGCGGAGGCACACCCTCAGCCAACTCACCAACACAGCTACAGCAGCCACCCCGACAGAAGCAGTGGCATCACTCCGGTTGTGGAGGAGACAAGCACAAAGAGCAACAGAACTGAAAGCTACCATGCCTGATGCCGTACTGCAAGTACGTGCACTCACAGCCATCATGGAAGGCCTCTTAGCGAAAGATTCACAGGCATCCTTTCGCGTCAGCTCACACCGCATGGCCAATGGGATTGACGTAGCACCCACGGAGGAGGATATTGGGTTGTTCTACGACCTTCTCTTGGCAGAAGCAGAGCACATGGTGACAAGCACAGCAACACAGGCAGACCTGGGAACAAGTGACAACAAACCCCAGGTCAAAGCATTGCAACAACAATACACCCACAAACCAAAGGAAGCTCCATGCAAGTATTGGAGCCAAGAAGGAGGCTGTAGAGCAGGCAGAGCATGCAGGTTCCAACACGACTGGCAGAACATCACTGACAAACAAGATCGCTGCTGGCTGTGTGCAAGCAAGCACCATCGCAAACATGAATGTCCCACCCTGACCAAAGAAGGACAGCCGCCGACAGCGGCAGGGGGGAGTACAAGCGATGGGAAGATGATGGACGGAGGTGGTAAAGCCAAAGGTAAAGGCAAAACCAAAGGAAAGACCTTCGGACAAAGTGCAAATGCCAAAGGAGAGGGCAAAAGCACAGAAGGCAAAGAAGAAAAGGTTGAAGGCAAGGAAGAAGGAGACACGAAGCCAAGTGTCAAAGCGGAAAGGCCAGTAACAAGCCCTAAGGAAGAAGCCACGGGCAACACAGGCAATCAAGAAGCACTGATGTCTGAAGTTACAAGCCTGCTCAGGTCAATCAGAGTTCAAGCAAGCGAACCAGCAGTCAAAGCAGTGCAACTGAGGAGCATCTATGAAGCAGGCATACATGCACATACCCTCATAGATGGAGGGGCAACACATTGCCTCCGCCAACGAAAGACACAGGAGGAGTGGGCACAGGCAAGCCCAGTGAGTGTCAAGTTAGCAGCAGGAGAAACACAGATGAGACAGTGTAGTGACACCACAACACTCCTAGTTGAAGAACCAGTACAAGCAATTATCCCAGTGGCCAAGGTCATTGACTTGGGATACGTGGTGCACTGGGATCGAGATGCGTGTCGGATAGAGCATGTCCGACATGGAAGGATCCCAGTCGAGATGAGCCAAGGTTGCCCAACAGTACCCCGAGAGTGGGGGGAGAAGCTCATGGAAGAGGTTGAAGAAGCCGAGCGAAAGAAGGGGCGACTGAGAGCCATTATGAAGCTAGATGTGCTGGCAGAAGATGAACATGAAAAGCGCATCGCCGAGTTGAAGGCAACGTTCCCACAGGTGCCAATCAGGATCTTAGAAAGGATCCCGGGGGAGAAGGAGTGGGACCCAGACCAAGTCCCATTCAACAGGCAAAAAAGGAGGCAAATTGAACAGGCCAAGATGATAGTGATCAACATGTGTTCTGGCCCCAACACAGAAAGATGGAAGGAAGTCGAGAAGAAACAAGGGGTCGTGGTTCTCAACTTAGATGTGTTGTTGGGAGTCAACGTGATGGATCCACATGTTGGAGGATGGCTGGAAAGCCTGATCGCCACAGGCAAGGTGGTGTTCTGGACAGCAGGTCCGCCATGCCGAACAGTGTCATTCTGCCGTCAACGAGGATTAGTAGACGGTGGGCCCAAGCCCGTACGAGCAAGAGAAGGACCCCTGAGGTTTGGGTTACCCAACATAACAGCAAGCATGCAAGAGCAAGCAGACCACGACACAGCATTGTGGCTGAAGAACTTGTGGTACATGAAATTGGTCAAGCAGGCCAACCCGCAAGCAGAAGTCATGGTCGAACAGCCCCGCGACCCGGCAGAATGGCAAACCCAAGTTCAGGATTGCCCCACCTTTTTGGTGTGGCCAGAAACGGCGCAGGTTATGAAGGATCTGCAACTTACACCAGTCAAGTTTTGCCAAGGAAGCATGGGACACCCTACAGCAAAACCTACTACAATCCTCACAGACGTGCGGGAATTACAGCACCTGCAAGACACACCAACAGGAGCACACAGCAAGCAATGGCCAGAAGACTTGAGGAGCCGAGTGGCCATGTCCAAGACACTTGCAGCATGGGCGCCTGGACTGGTGGAAGTGATCAAGATAGCCATGAAAAGAAAGGTGGAGGAAAGTCCAGGACTGAAAGCCATCAGTGCCAAGGAAAGGGAAGCCATCCGAGAGTGGCGAACCCACGTGGATATGAACCACATGCCGTATCGCAAGGATTGCGGTATATGTGTGGAAGCCATGGGCAAGGATCGCCCACACAGGAGGCAAAGAAATCCAGCCCCCTTCACACTGTCATTGGACATTGGTGGTCCATTCGTAGAAGGAGTGGACCAAGTGAATTACCACAAACCCAAGTATATCCTCATTGGTGTGATGACAATACCAATGTGGAAAGGTCGACCAATGGTGGAGGGCTTGAGAAAGTTGGGAGGCGATGAAGAGCCTATGGAGGAGTTGCCTCGGCCACCTGAGGAGAGTGAAGTAGTTCTCTCAGGAGAACTTGAGGAGGAGGACGGAGCAGAACCCAGCAGTCCCCAGCAAGAAGCCCCCGGCAACCCCCAGCAAGATGCAGCCCCCGGCAGCCCCCAAGCACCAGCAGACTCAGATGACCTGGACCCGTTCCAGGGTCAAGATGATAGACAAGCCGAAGAATCTGAAGCCCGCATCAAAGACTTGGATGCACAGAACCAGAAGTGGAAGGAGTTCATGGGAGGAGGCACCGACTTCACAGTCAAGTCCCTCACCATGGCGGTGCCCATCCGAGCTCGGAGGGCCAAGGTAGCAATCAAAGGCTTGGCTCAGATTGTGGCCAGGCTAAGGGCCATGCACATCCCCATCACACGCATCCACACAGATCGTGCCCAAGAATTTTGTGGCAAGGAGTTCCAGCAGTGGCTGGAAAACAGAGACTTATGGCACACAACAACAGCAGGCGACGAGCCATCAGCCAATGCCCGAGCAGAAAACCATCTTAAACTGCTCAAAGGCCGTACACGCACACTGATGAAGACGGCACAATGTGAGTTGACTTACTGGCCATTGGCGCTCAGGTATGCGTCGGAGGAGAGGTTCAGAAGTCAGCTCAGAGAGTGTGGTGTACCGGCACCCCCCATGTTGCCATTTGGCATCCGAGGGTATGCGAAGAAGAAGGCATGGCAGGACAAACACGCCATGTGGCGAGCACCAATGATGGGCGTTAGAGTGTGGGGCCCTGCATGCGACATGAGCATGACAAGCAAAGGATACTTCCTGCAGGTGGAAGGTACCAACCAGTTTATGAGATCCACAGTGATCATCATCCCCAAGCAATCCCCAACGGTGCTTGATCCCGTCAATGGAGGAGCCCCGGGAGCACCACATCCACAACAACACGCAGGTGTTGTTGAACCCCCACAGGCAAATGCAGGAGTTGATGAAGCGCTCCTTTACTCCCCATCCCTGGGCCCTGATGACATCGATCATCCAGGAGACCTCCTGGATGACAACCCCAACCCGGGGGAGCTTGAACTAGCCCCCCATGACCCCCCAAGAAGACGGGTCAATGGCAAAAAAGGCCCCCAGTTCTATGATGGACGGCCCTTTGAACCAACTTTGCGGCATCTCAAAGTCGGGGGGGAGTGGGAGGAAGAAGAGGAGTGGAGGCAATGGTACAAGCAATGGAGGAGGTGCAACAAAGCAAAAGATTTGGCGGTGATGGAACATGATGGTCTAGTGACGTGGATCAAAGAAGAAAGACAAACAGCAAGGGATCCACAAACACTACAGGTGATGTTGGAAGCTGAACAGAAGCTCAACCAACTTGAAGCAACATTGGAGCGTGAAGCAAAAATCAGCAAGGTCAGCCTGGAACAGGAAGCTGAAGAAGAGGTGCTCCAAACAAGAGTGATCCCGTTAGAGGAAGTGAAACGGGACATGGCAAGTTGGAAGCCCGTGTTTCAGAAGGAATATGATGCATTGGTGGCTGGGCCGGTTACTCCCATCTTTGAAAAGGAATGGAGAGAGATGGAAAGACAAGAAGTGCCGGTAGAAGTGTTACCAGCCAAAGCAATTGCATCAAAGAAACCACCCAACCGAAAGAAAGGTAGAGTGGTGGTGTGTGGAAACTTCACAGAAGACAGAGATGGACAAGATGTGTCAGTAGGTGGAGTGTGTGCCATGGCAGTAAGAGGAATGGTCCATGTCGCCACATGCAAACAATGGGCCATAGGATCCATTGATGTGACAGGGGCATTCCTACAAGCACCTAGAAGGCAGAAAGCAACAACAAGCATAGTTCAGCCACCACGACTGCTCCACCAGTTGGGCATCACAAAAACAGACGAAAGATGGCGCGTAAACTGCGCACTCTACGGGTTTGTTGAAAGCCCAGCAGATTGGGCGGCGTGTCGTGATACAGAGCTAAAAAAAATGACTTGGGAAGAAGGTGATTGGTTTTATTGGCTAGAGAGAAGTCCAGAACAGCACCTATGGAAGGTCAAGAAGGCGAAGAAAATGCAGAAGGAAGGAGAACAAGGCGCCACAGCAGGCTGGATAGCTGTGTACGTGGATGACTTTCTGGTCACAATGCCAACCACAGAGATTGCAGCAGCATTCCGCAGAATCAAAGAAACATGGAAATGCTCAGAAGAGGAGTATGTGGTTCAAGAACATGCGATGAGGTTCTGCGGATATGAATTGAGGAAAAGAGAAGATGGAGGAATGGAGCTCACCCAAGAAGGGTACATCACCGACATCCTACAGAAGTATGGAGTCAGCAGCACCGAGAACACACCAGTACCTAAGTTTGAGGATGCGGAGGATGAACAAGAGCCTCCCATTGCCATCATCAAGGAGGCACAGGCTTTGTGCGGAGAACTGCTATGGATTGCTGGCCGAACTAGGCCGGACGTGGCTTATGGAGTAGGGTTGATGAGTCGGCTTATACACCGGCGGCCTACTCTAGTGGTTCAAATTGGCCACCATATGCTGCGCTACCTTCACGGCTCTAGCCACTTGGGCCTAGTGTACAAGCCGGTGAAGGAAACTGAAGAGGAGTGGAAAAGATTGAAAGTTCTTGCGGACACATCGTTCGCACCACCCCATGAGAAATATCGGTCAGTGCAGGCAGTAGTGGTGGAGCATGGAACAAACATCCTAGCATGGCAGAGTGCTAGACAAGCATTCATCACGCATAGCACAGCAGAAGCAGAACTGGTAGGGTATAGCGAGGCGTTTCAAATTGGAGAAGCGACGTCAGCTTTGCTCCAAGTGCTTGAGATTTGTGCTTCAAAGAGTTTGATAGGAGATTCAAAAGCAGCACTAGCACAGCTCCTGGGTGACACAGGACCTTGGCGCACGAGGCATTTGCGGCTGAGATCAGCCAAACTTCGAGAAGCTCTTCGTGGTCCAGGTGCAGAGTGGGCGGCAGAACACTGTCCCGGGGGAGAGCTAGTAGCTGATGGGTTGACTAAAAGACTCGAAGGAAGCGCATTCCAAAAGTTTGTCAGCATGCTGCGGATGAAACCTGAGAGAAAGAATCATGTGTCACAGCAAGAACCAAGAGTAGCAAAATTAGAAGGGTTTCCGTCTCACCAAGTACTAATCAACGCATGCCTGGTAGCAGCAGTAGCATTAATCCAAACTGATGTAGTCACGGCAGGATTGTTGCTGTTGGTAGGGTATGTATTGAGGGAGGTGGTGGGAAGAACTACAAAAGACCCGGAAAAAGACCGCAAGATCCCAAAAAGAACTCGTGGAGGAAAAAGGGACACCATGTATGGGTCAGACTGGAGCGGCACAGTCACCCCTAATGCGGGCACGGGCATACCGCACTTAGGAAATGATCCACGGGATCAACTAGGTGTAGGAGGGTTTCAGCCACGCATTTGTGCGTTGCGTCCGGACGGGCAAAGCCATGGAAGAAGAGGTGGCATAGCCGATCGGGGTCGAGCTGCAATGCCGTTGTTGAATCAGAGAAGACAAGCAGCTGCAGAGTTATCGGTGCCGTCACCGGCCAGCAACCACAGTGAAGAGCTGGAAATCGGACATGAATTGCAATCAGTGCAGGAATTGCAATCAATGCTTGCGAGCCTGGAACTGCAACCTGAGCCTGAACGGGAGAACCCGTCTGGGAGTGGTAGTGCAGAACAGCCATCGAATGAATCGCATGAACAGAGACAAGAGGAAGCAGCCGAACCGTGGTTGCTGCCCCAGTTTCAGACCATCCAGCGCTCCAGCAAGGACCAGTGGAATTTCACCCTGTGGGATCAGGGTTGGGCCATCAGAGAACATCGAAAGCATCGAGTTCGTGCTTTCCATCCAGTTCATTCATCCACACCTTTTGACTGTGCAATCCTGGATAGTGAGAGAGTCACTAGAAAAGTTTGCCCACGAGAAGAAATAGTCACGGATCAGTGGACAGCTGCCAACGCGTGGCGTGGAGAGGCATGGATGGGATACACATTTTTTCGGCTGAGTGCTGAATGTGAGGGATTCGAAGTAATTAGGCCTTGAGCTAGAGAGTTTTCGCTCCCACGAAAACGGGGGAGTGCTGGAGTGCAAGTGCAATGACACGCACAAATCATGAGAAGTATATCTATCCAATTTTGAAGGCCTTTATTGATCAAGCTGATGGAAAAAGGAACCGCCGTTCCACAGATGGGAATGTCTAAGAATGGAGCATACTCAACGCAACAGTTGTGCTTTTATGGTGAAGATCATGATAAGCTACTGGATTTTTTGGGGCACCCTACTTTCAGACAAACTCCAATATAGTGAAATTACACAAAAAAAACAACCACCAACAATATGATATTGGTACGTCCTGAAATGGACTGTATACCGTATAGGGTAATTATTATAACTTATAACCCCCAAACAAATGACCGGCAAAAAGGGAGCCGCAAGGCTTCAAAATCCACATTCTTGACGAATAGAGGCCGAATTTGGTTATATGAAAACTCAACATGTACCATGTATCAGGGAGGTCTTTCCTAAGACTTGCTCATAATCTCAAACATTTTTGGAGACATTCAGATGTCCTGCCAGGCAAGTTTACAGTATTCATGAGCCTTGGCTGACAATAATTGTGGGTCCTTGGGGTCCTTGGCAGGGCCTTGCTGCAGTTAAAATTTTCTGGTTTCCCCACTGGTGGGCCCACATTTCACCCAACTGTAGCGGCAGGAAATGCTTGAGGAACAGCAGGCCAGGTGGGATTCAGTCGCCGGGTTTAGGCTTTGTCGTGGGTTTAGGCTAGCGCTTGTCACAAAGTTTTGCAGGTGAAGCAGGACCTCAGAAGCAGTATGATTCGTTCAAGCATCAAATGCAACACACCAGACACTCCACAGGCTCAAACATGACTGGTTGGTTTTGGGGGTTCAATGTTGGTAATTATCCCAGCACCATAGAGCATCAGACACGTTTTGAAGGAGCTCATGTTATTTTTCAAGCAGAAGATGGCCCAAGAAAGTCTACGAGAAGAAGTTCTCAATGATGAGGAGAATGGCACCAGGTGCCATCGACCCATTATCGTTGATCTTGGGATGTTTGGGAAAAAAATCAAAGGGAAGCAGGTTTGAAGTGATCCTACCGTTCATTTCAGATTAGCTCAGACCAGTCTTCATTGCGAATGCTGTGCAAATGACCTATCAATCTCATTCTGATTAACTAGTGAGCATGGCTTGAAGAGAGAGAGAGATATATATATATTATATATAATGTTCATGTTTCAAGATATGTCCAGCGATTTGTGCGTCCATTTGGTCATGGGCCAAAATCATCACACCAAAATGGAGGATCATCTCGCCTTTTTCTACTGGGACAATAAGTCATCCCTCTCTTCAACCAACATAGACCCTGCTTGCCGCGGTTTCGAAGGCTACAGGTCTTAAAAGGTAATGATTACCAGGGTCAAATTGTTAGTTTGTGGGACGGTAATTGGTGTAAATAAATGTTGTTGTTCATGATTGTTCTTAATGGTTATTGATTTATTGATGGTTGTTGTTCTCATGAATGTATGTATATTATATATATATATATAACCCAGTATATAACATTATACACCGTCAAGTACCTCGAAAACTGGGTACAAGTCGCCAAACCATGGGTATCTGTCCACATTTTTCGAGGCACGAGGCACGGGTCTCAACGGCACCAGTACATCTCAACTGCACCGAGGCCTTCTCAGTCTGCCAGATCTTCGACGTCGAGTCGCTTTAGCGCCATGGTTTTTCTCGTTTCCAAAACACACAAAAAATCCGGTGGCTGATCATATTCCTTCCCCATCCCCCATGAAATGGCGTGAAATGGCCATAAATGAGGATATACCCAATGGTATAGCCCATTTTTGGGAAAACCCAATGATGTTGGGTCAACTAGACGGGTCAGCAACAAGATGACTCGACCAGACGTGGGGCTTCTATCCATAGAAAACCGGGATTCAACCTACACAACAATACGGAAACAAAAAACCGGGATTAGCTGTATTATATACATACGCACTATAATATATATATAATTATATACACAATAATATGTGTATATATATAATTATATACGCACTCAACATAAATGCAGGTACAGAAATACATGCGAAACCCTTCCAACCTTGGGGGTGAACGGTCTTCACGGGTGTGAGTTGTTTGTGGGAATGTTTGGGGCAACGGGCAGTAAGCGTATATTTTGTCCAAAAAATAGACTTATATAAATGCATATGTACATGAATACACCAGTTGCAAACAGTACGTGACCTCATCTTCATTCTTTCCCAACACCCAAGAAGACGCTCTCAGCCAAGGAATGTTTCAGACGTTACCCAGTGTCCCAAAGAAGCCGGACCTGAGACCAGACAGTGATGATATGCCGAAATTCCAAACCTTCCATCAGGACAGGAGTTGATCGGATTTCAAGGGTGGATCCTGGTGCCTGTCCCATGAGAACTCCATGGGTTATGTCCGGCACTATGGACAAATCCTCGTCTTCATTGACGGCAAAGATTGCCGTGCACCACGTTCAACATGGCTGCTGCGGTAGTGGATGATCCAATACAATCAGCTTTATACTTGGAGATGTCACGCACACATGGACTAGCCCCACGACCCACAGGCACACAAGTTAAAGTTCACAAGTGGACCCATCTATTCCTGGGGAGAGAAATTTTGAGCACTTGGTGTGTCGCGTCAGCTGATTGAATCGGACCATTCCATCACATGCCCAGTTGTTCCTGCTGATCACTGCAGATCTGTGTGTACCAGCGTTTCGACTCGGCGCATGTTCACAAGGGATGAGTCGATTGGAGAATTTGCAGGGATACATTAGGTTTTTAGCCCCCCCAAGTGTTGGGGTTCTGCAGATCCTGCAATCAATTCTATAGTGATTCTGGTATTCATTTGGCTAGTCACCACAGTACAAAGGCGCCTAGGTCCTAGGCAAGAAACTTGAACTGCTTCGACTGGGCCAGTGCTTGAAATCTGGAGATGAAGTTCACCAAATCGCCTAATGCACCTTCAAAGTCTTGGAGTGTGTGACCCAATGGTTCTTTCACTAAAGCCACTTTTCAATTTGAGTAAAGGACAGCCCTTGTGCAGTCAACAGGTTGGCCCCCCTGGCTCGACACTTTTGGAGCCTCCAGATTTTTGATGATTTTTGGCCCAGAGGATGAAACAAGTGATGTACACAGCTGTTTTGTGATGTTTTGTGAAAAGTTCGGCAGTCATCAGCAGGCGATATTTCAGGTGACTGGGCCTTTTGCTACTCTCGACTACTCGTCATTTTCCGGGAAGGATCTCACAAATGTGCAATCTATTCCCCGGGTCCCAGGGTGCCGTTACGAAAACAGAGGTTGCAACCTTCGTCAGTTGCTGGAATTCGAGAAAGCAGGCCAAAAACATCTCTCTCTCTCTCTTTATATACATATGATAGCTATGTATTGTGTATATATAGAATACATGCACATTATGTATACTGTATATCTGATATGATCTAACTATCTAGCTAACTAGCTATCTTTCCAATCTAATCTAATCTCGTCTAGTTGAATCTATGCAAATCTAATCTCATCCAATCTTATCGAATCTTATCCAATCTTTTCCAAGAATTTTTAATCCAATCCAATCTTATCTTATCTTATCGTATCTACTTTTGTCTATCTATGTATCTGTCTATACATCCGTATCCATCCGCATCCATCCGTACCCATCCATATCCATCCATATCCATATTCACATCCATCCATCTATATCTATCATCTACTTATTACCTCTATATAAAACTGGGTGGTGGTTTGGAACATTTTTCCATATATTGGGAATGTCATCATCCCGACTGACGAACTCATTCATTTTTCAGAGGGGATGAAGCATGATGAAACCACCAAGCAGATAGCCTCTGGTTATGTCAAAATAGCTATTGAAAATGGCCCATTGAGATAGTTGATTTACCTATAAAAAATGGTGGATCTTTCCATAGTTTTTTGTATGTTTACCAGAGGGTAAAAAAAAATATATACCTCTACCATGGATCAACCTTGAGCCGGGGGTCTCTGATCTGGGGCACTCCTAGGGCACCCTGCTGAAGTAAGTGGCCCTGACAAAAACCGCAGCTGGGGCGTTACGCCTCCGGTGCGAAGGCCGGGGCGGTAGATTTTGCTAGTCATAAATATGACTCGCTGTCCGCAGTCCAAGTTCGAGGCGAAACAAAAGAAGTGCCGCATCCAAGTGCCATTTTGTGAAGGTCATCTCCCCATAGGTAGATTGGAAGCAGCCCATGAGGGGTGTAAAACGCCCAACTGGCCAACTAGATCCCACTAGTATCCACTAGTTACGTATTATTTTCATTTGATTATGTTGACTCAGGCAAGCAGGCAAGGCCAGGCTAATATTTTGCAGAAAACCCTGCAGAAAGAACTCGGAAGTTCCGATCTCCTCTGTGGTGCCGGTGCATATAGAAATGGACTTTGGAATGTGATGGTTACCCCTTTCATGCGAACGGCTTGGCGTAAGAGAAGAATTGCAGGAAATCATTGCTTATATGTATATATATATATATACATATATAATCATATGTGTTTTCTTTGCATACATTTTAGGGGTTTTCGTGTAACTTGTCCCTGAAGCCAATTTCAGGCAAATGAACAACCGACCTGTCAGGGAGTCCAGCAGCACTTCGCTTATGTCCATACGTCGGCTTCCAAGAAACAGGGCTTGAAATGCCTGGCAGTTGTGTCATGCTTTGGGAATCGTCACTTCAACCCACAGAGAGTTGCGAATCGAGTAGGAATTCTGACTGTATGATCCCACTGCATGAAGGGTGAGAGTTTTGCAGTGGTTCATGGGTTATTCAAATTTATTCAATTATTCTGAATTCTGAAAATTCTATGCATTGACAGCTCTGTGTTATGTGATATCCTCCGGTAATCAAAGATGGCAAGTGAAAATCATCACTCGATCATCTTCCCCTTAGCCGTACAACCTCCATTTAGGCCATGGCGATTTCGTCGGCCATGTTTCGGCAAAGGGATGCTGAATGGAAAAGGACTACGATGGACCCCCTGAATGTTTTGATGTTACTAAAAGGTAAAAACCCTGGTTGAAACATTGGTTTTGATGATTTGAAATCGCCAATCCGTTGATTGACTTGCCAAGCATCGCACGAATGGATTCGCTTCCCCGGAGGCATTTATTCTACATCTTCTTAGAGCTCGTGAAGAATGCGGCAAGGGCTTCTATCGAGCACCTCGCAGAGCGAAGGGTAGATGATTCATGGACGATTCTCTAGTTCGCAAAGATGCCAACGTCAACAGCCAGGTGGCTTCTAAGTGCTTCAGGGTATATCTGTGGCGCACCCTCCACAAAATCAGCAACAATCAACAACACATGGAAAATCCATGAGAATCTACCAGAATACAAATCATGTCCAAGGGAAATCATATTCTTACATGTCGTTTGGTTATGTTTGCATTCGAAACGGAGGTTTTGTTGAGATTTTCAACAACAGCCCCTTCGTCCTTGCGCGTCGAAGCCGTTGCGTCTGAGGCGTGCACAGCTGGAAGGTCTGTTGGAAGATACCTTCGCTGGCAACGGTGGAGGCAATGGAATTGAACAGCTTCAGAGAAGTGTCGTAGAATATCGTATAATGTGGTGTGACAGTATACATATATCTAATATTCTAATATTCTCTAATTGTATTAGATGACAATCTTGGTATATCTTGGTGTACATGTAGATTTCTATAACATATGTAATTATATCTATTATATACATATTCAGAATGCACATTGCATGTAGACATGGAATCACGGACGCAGACGGCGCAGAGCGCCGTGGGTAAAGAGGGCTGCCCGGTAGTAACGGTATGTAGCTGTCAACAATCAACAAGTTATGATATTGATAGGACCATGATAACATAGTGCTTATATATCTATATTTAAATACTCTTACTATCATCCTTTTTATTGTTGTTATTAAACTGTTATTAGATATACAGTTACTTTCTGACCGATTTCAATCGAAACACATGCAATTAAAGACATCTTGAGGAATCTCTACAGCAAATGTCCGCATCAACAGCCACCACGTTGGTGTTTTATAGAGTGACCAATGCGGGCAAGTTATGGGGTTGGCTGAACATGGGGCACTCCAAAATCTCATCGTAGATTATGTTTTTCCTGGCATAAATCAACCAAATATCTCACTGTGCGCTATCCCATTATATAACTATATCCCAGTTTACTCCCATATCTGAGTTAACATTGCAATTTTTTGGGGTAATTCTGACTCAGGTGACAACAAAGCTGAAATACCATCCATTCGGGTGACCGTGCCAGAGGACAGCTGCTCCCAGGATAGATACAGTAGGTGGTAAACGCCAAATCCACTGAAAAACCACTGACGACATATAATATCTTAAATGAGAGGAATTTCTGGTGATATATGCAACCATTTCATGGGGATATGGGGAAATGCGATGGATCGCAATGAGTCTTGGTGTCTTTTTGGTGGATAAAAACATCCCCAGGAGCAAGGCATTTGGGATCACGAGAGGTCGGTGAAGTTGGCAGATCATGGCACCGGTTTCTTGGAGCAAGAGGAGTTGATGGAGCTGGTTTTGGAAAGCGCAAAGCATGAAACATGTTGAAACTCAGAAAGGATCACCTGAAACAAAGATGTAGTATCACTTGATGTATCATTTCAAAGTACCTGAACATCATCTGAAATGACCTGAAATGATTTTCTCAAAGAACGGTGTAGCTCAGAGGCAGCATGAACTTGTGGAGGTCAGGGTACCCCTTGGGTTGTCAGCAAAACAATCTTAAAAAGAAGTCTTGCCGGAAAATTGTGGCCCGCTTTCCAATTTCTGTCTGTAGTGTAATTGGCAGGAAAACTTGGCTCCAACTTTCCCATCTCATGATTTTGCCATGACCTTTCATAGATCTTTGGTACGCGCGACCGAGGCATGAATCGGAGAGTGCTGAGTAAGGTCTTGAAGGGATTGGTTGCGCTGTGACTGGAACCACCTGCTTTTCGAATGTTACTTTTCACATTCCCGCTCCAGCTCAAAGGTACGTGTCTCCCTCAAAAAAAATTGTTTTGCCCTAGATTTAGTATATTATATGGTTGGGATTGCACGGATTGCATAGGTATATATATGATGAAGCTCAAAGCTACCTTGCTGGCTCACTGCCTCCTTGCTAGCTCAAAGCTACCTTGCTGGCTCAGTGACACGTAGCTGGCTCAATGCTTCGTTGCTGGCTCAGCGCCTCGTAGCTGGCTCAGCGCCTCGTATCGTAGCTGCCTCAGCGCCTCGTAGCTGGCTCAATTTTTTCAACGAAAAAAAAACACAAAAAAAAAACATTGGACAAATTGAGCCAGCTACATGCCCTGCCAGCTTGATGTCCTGTCATCAACCCGGCCAATACATAGTAAGTATTCGTTTTGATGCTCTCACATTCGTTTGCCAGCTCAACGTGACGTAGCTGGCTCAATTTTTTCGAGTTTTTTCACGAAAGGTAGCCTAGGCTACCTGAGTTCTATGTACTTTAGTACTAGTTTAGTACTGGGGGAGGTGGGTGCTCCTTTCCCGGAAATTGAGAGCCGAGAGTCACGAACGGAGACTTAGGGGGGGCCCCCCCCCATTCGATTCCCCCCTGGTCCGCATCTCTTTCTTTCTTTTTCTCTGACTATGTACTTACCTCCTTATCCATCTATCTATCCATGTATCTATCTATTTAGTTGTCTATCTATGTATCTATTTATCTATCTATCCTCCTATGTATCTATCTATCTACCTATCGATCTATCTATCTATCTATCTATCTTTTTATCGATCTATTTAGCTATCGATCTATCTATTTATCGATCGATGCTTCTATCTGTCTATCTATCTATCCATCTATTTGTTTATTTATCTACCTATCTATCTATCTCTCTATCTATATATCTATCTATCTATCTATCTATCCATCTATCTATATATATATATATATCTATATATCTATTTATCTATCTATCTATCTCTCTATCTATATATCTATCATACATACATACATACATACATACATACATACATACATACATACACACAGACATACGCACATACATACATACATACATACATACATACATACAGACATACATACATACATACATACATACATACACACATACATACATACATACATACATACATACATACATACATACATACATACATACATACAGACATACACACATACACACATACATACACACATACATACATACATACATACATACATACATAACATACATAACATAACATACATACATCACATACATACATACATACATACATACAGACATACATGATGTAACATAACATAACATTACACGACTTAATGTGACATAACATTACATCACATTACATAACATTACATTCATACATACATACATACATACATACAGACAGACAGACAGACATATTTACAAACATACATGGATACAAAGGAGTTATCTGGTTAGTGGCCATAGTCAACTGGCCCCATGGTCTGCAACATACACCTAGAATCCTTTCTCGGGCATTGTAGAAGGAAAAAAAAATACGACCGAGTTTTTCTACTCCGCTCACAAACTCGGTCGTAATTCTGTGGGGCATTTGTTGGCTCTGAATTCGTCACAGCCAAGCAAGAAAGCAACACTGGACACGTCATACCACTTATAATGTTTCATAGCTCTGGTTTACTAAGTCATCCAAATGGACTGTCGTCTATGTACTTGGCTTACACCCCCAGTTACCCCAGACTGGCTCCATTTCATTTCAAATTGGCCATTTCATTGCATGCGCTGCCAAAGCCCCGCCTGCGCTTACGCCCGGCGGGCATAAGAACAGGCAGGCACCCAGGCCTGGACCAGGCCCTTGCAAGATGATTCCAAGATATGTAGGCCCAACATAGCTGACATGGACGTACTTGGGGCCAGCAAGTCAAAAGCCAGTACTAGTTTAGTACTGGGGGAGGTGGGTGGTCCTTTCCCGGAAATTGAGAGCCGAGAGTCACGAACGGAGACTTAGGGGGGGGGGGGCCCCCCGAGAGTTGGACTGTACCGGACTATGAGGCAAACGTGTATGTATATACATACATATATATATACACATCATGTATGTATGTATGTAATGTAATGTAATGTACGGTAATGTAAGGAATGTATGTATGTATGTGTGTGTGTATGTATGCATGTATTGAACAGCAGCATCTGCGCGACGAAGTCGGTGCCTGGCAGAACAACAGAAAACACCGGCTGTCACGAAGACTGTTAGTTTCAGAAGCACAGATTGATAACAGACATATGAGCACCGTCAACTGCAACAGCACTAGCAAAGATCACAACATCGCAGCGTGGTGGACCTGCCAAGCGACGGCGGCAAGTGCAGTAATGTAGCTCCCACTGAAAGCAAGCAACACAAGAATAGCGGCAACCGATTGCACAGAAACTGTTCTGATCGGTCATGAACGTGATCTTTTTTCTGTCGCTCACATGGCCGCGTTCAGGCGCTAGATCTTCGCACGGCGCGTCAATCCATGCAAGCTAAAGCTAGCTCCTTTGGCTATAAACGGTATATACTGCACACGGACTCCGGATCAAGTTCAAGATAAGGTAACAGCTACATCGAACAGCACGGACACCTACGGACAACCGCGGACGGTCACAAAGTCCAGAAAGTCTCCTCCAGTTGCACTTCTGCGATACACAGCCAAGCGGCATATGGCAACGACACCTCCGCTGCAGACTCTCACGCGGCACGCAGCATGCCGAGGTCGCCCACAGCAGTTTCAAACTGACTCTTATGGTACCTGCCGACGAAGGCATGAAAGTCACGCCAGGAGGTTCCTTGTGGCACGACCGCTTCCAGCTGCAACACTGCTGCATTATTCTCCAGAACCTTAAGAAGGGACCAGTCGTCCATGGAGGCCACGCAGAGAAGACGTCTGACCCGGGCCAAGATGCTGCAGTCTTCGCCTTCCAAGTCATAGACTCTGCCCTCTGTCTGCTCCAAGCACTCAAGACATGACATCCATGCTTCCTTCCAATCTCCAGCAGAAATCTGACTGTCAATCGTCCTTGGGCTCCCAAACGTTTCTTCCATACATTGGCGAAAGAGGCGCAAGGCGGTCAGAGAAATCGTATAGTGAGTTTCTATTCTAATACCGGCAAAAGAGCAAGACATTTTACACAGCAAGAATGACCAAAACTGAGCCGAGAGCTCCTGGAGCAGAGATCGATTTTTTTTTTCAGTTCTTCTAGTGTTACAAATCAGCAAGCAAACTTGGAATTTCTATGTGTATATATATATATTTCTCTCTCTCAACATGCGTATTACATAGTCATTATGATTGGTTGATGTCTACTGCTGAGACCACTGCTTCGAACAGTATGTTCAGAAACGGCAGCATCTGCGCGATGAAGTCGGTACCCGGCAGAACAACACAAAATAACAAGCTGTTATATCTATACAGAAAAGGCGACGTCATCATGAAGTCTGTCAGTTGCAGAAGCAACAGTACTGTCAAAGCTACGTTGACATCGCTTGTTTGGGTGCGATGCAATCATATCCGATGTCCTCTCATGTCACTTCTCCGCGCAGCATGTTAAAGCTTTCAGATGTGATGTGATGTTTGCTGGCTCCAAGCGGTCGTGTCATGTTGTATGTTGTCTGTGCCTCCATGCTTTCGAAGTGTGCTGTTATGTGTCGTGGCCGTTGTGTCATTGCTGTCTGACTGCGTGCTGTCTGTCACTTCTCCACACGGCGTGTTAAAGCTTTCTAAGTGTGATGTTGTGTGTGGTGGCCGTGGTGTCACTGCTGTCTGACTGCGTGGTGTGACATGTCTACAGCTGCAACATGTACCACCATCTCGTCGAAACGCGCCACCAGAGCCAACCCAGTGCCATAAGTGCCACGCCTGCCACGCAAAGTGACGATCCATGTCATCAAGTGCGACGCCTACCACACGGCGCAAACGGCGCAAACGGCGCAAACCGCGCAAACCGCGCAAACGGCGCAAAAGGCGCAAAAGGCGCAAGCCGCGCAAACCGCGCAAACGGCGCAAACCCCGCAAACGGCGCAAACGGCGCAAACCGCGCAAACCGCGCAAACGGCGCAAACCGCGCAAACCCCGCAAACGGCGCAGACCACGCAAACCCCGCAAACGGCGCAAACCGCGCAAACCGCGCAAACGGCGCAAACGGCGCAAACCGCGCAAACCGCGCAAACAGCGCAAACGGCGCAAACGGCGCAAACCCCGCAAACGGCGCAAACCACGCAAACGGCGCAAACCACGCAAACCGCGCAAACCACGCAAACGGCGCAAACGGCGCAAACCGCGCAAACCGCGCAAACGGCTAACCCGCAAACAGCGCAACTGCGCAACTCGCGCAACCGCGCAAACGGCGCAAACCGCTCGAACCCCGCAACCCCGCAAACCACTCAAACCCCGCAACGGCGGAAACCGCGCAAACCGCGCAAACGGCGCAAAAGCGCAAACGCGCAAACCGCGCAAACCCCGCAAAAGTCGCCAAACGCGCGGACCGCGCAAACCGCGGCAAACGGCGCAAACCACGCAAACGGCGCAACCCGCGCAAACCACGCAACCCCCGCGCAAACCGCGCAACCACAACCGCGCAAACCGCGCAAACCGCGCAAACGGCGCAAACGGCGCAAACCGCGCAAACTCCGCAAAACCGCGCAAAACCGCGCAAACCGGGCACACGGCGCAAACGGCGCAAACCGCGCAAACGACGAAAACCGGGCAAACCGCGCAAACGGCGCAAACGGCGCAAAAAACGGCGCAAAAAACGGCGCAAACCTCCGCAAAACCGCGCAAAACCGCGCAAACGGCGCAAACCGCGCAAACCGCGCAAGCGGCGCAAACGGCGCAAACGGCGCAAAACCGCGCAAAACCGCGCAAAACCGCGCAAACCGCGCCAACCGCGCAAACGGCGCAAACCGCGCAAGCCGCGCAAACGGCGCAAACGGCGCAAACCGGGCAAACGGCGCAAACGGCGCAAACGGCGCAAACCGCGCAAACGCCGCAAACGCCGCAAACCGCACAAACGGCGCAAACCGCGCAAACCGCGCAAACCGCGCAAACCGCGCAAACGGCGCAAACGGCGCAAACCGCGCAAACCACGCAAACGGCGCAAACGGCGCAAACCGCGCAAACGGCGCAAACCGCGCAAACCACGCAAACCACGCAAACGGCGCAAACCGCGCAAACGGCGCAAACCGCGCAAACGGCGCAAACGGCGCAAACCGCGCAAAACGGCGCAAACAGCGCAAACGGCGCAAACCGCGCAAACGGCGCAAAAGGCGCAAAAGGCGCAAGCCGCGCAAACCGCGCAAACCGCGCAAACCGCGCAAACGGCGCAAACCGCGCAAACCGCGCAAACGGCGCAAACGGCGCAAAAGGCGTAAACCGCGCAAACCCCGCAAACGGCGCAAACCACGCAAACCCCGCAAACGGCGCAAACCGCGCAAACCGCGCAAACGGCGCAAAAGGCGCAAACCGCGCAAACCGCGCAAACCACGCAAACGGCGCAAACCCCGCAAACGGCGCAAACGGCGCCAACCGCGCAAACCGCGCAAACCGCGCAAACCGCGCAAACCACGCAAACGGCGCAAACCCCGCAAACGGCGCAAACCGCGCAAACCGCGCAAAC
>CAMXCT020006669.1:319199-369283 GCA_947184155.2 Cladocopium goreaui | reverse complement strand
AGCAGAGAAGGGGCGAGAAAAGTTGAGTAGAGCTGAAAAGAGTTGAGAAGAGGTGAGGGGGGTTGGGGTGAGCTGAGAAGGGGCAAGAAGAGTTGAGAAGAGGTGAAAAGAGATGAGAAGAGGTGAGAAGAGGTGAGAAGAGGCGAGAAGAGGTGAGAAAGAGTGAGGATGAAGCGAGAAAAGAATTGAAAAAAATTGGAGCACCACAGCAACTCCTAGAGGCATCTGTTTTGACATTCGTATAGCAACATAGCTTCCTGCTGGAGACCTCCGCCGCCCGCTTGTGGGGGGTTTAGTTGTAAAGACACTTGAAGTCTGACTTTGGGACATGATTCGCGTCTCCTGACCAACATGACCAACCTGTTTTTTTCCATTCATGGACGGCAGGGATCAAGCTGACACCACATTCATTAGCCCAATTCATTATATAATGATCCCGCACGCGCACAGACACAGTTTGCGACGGTCAGCTGCCCGTCCTTGTGAAATGCGTTGCGCAGGAATTCCCGGAATTCCCGGAAGATGGTGCTCGCAGTGCGGCCGGAGTTGCGGCCAGGCGACATGTTCAAGAGCTCCTGCAGGAACTGCAGGACACTGCGCACACTGCAGACACTGCGTGTTTGCAGAGCATGCCAGGTGTGACATGTGTACTCTCGTGTTGCCATGTCAAGAAAGGACAAAGCACATTCATTATCCATTGCAGCGGCCATGAAGTATTGTCTTCAAACCAACATCCAGTGTAAAAGGGTGAAGTCAAATGAGTCTATTTATATATATAGTATATATATATGATTATATAAATTAAGTGTGGGGCGAGGGCTTATGTTAACTTGCCACAAATAACACGGGGCCATTGCGGCATTTGGTAGCGATTGTCGAATTGCACTGACATGTGGGTTTGGTTTAGGGTGACAGGATCACTAGGTGCAGTGCTATACTGCTATACCTTGGAGGATTGGCATTGGTTCTAACATGGTATAGTAGTCATTGAACCATCTTGATGCGATTTAGCCTAACTTGATGGCTCTGCACTTGAGCCCAGGATCCAGTTCGTGATCGAAGCGGAGGTTCTACGACCGGTATCTTGGATGGCTGTGTCCAAGTACTGGGGATTCAGGCTTGGACAGCGTTCTGGGAATTGCATGGGCTCTACTGCTTGTTGTCGGCACTTCTGAAGCGCTTGGAGATTTGCTTTGCAGCTGTACAAGATTATGCCAGTTTCATTTGCTTTCTTCCGGTCCATCAAGCAGCACTGTTGGAACCTTGTGCTGTACGAGAAGGCTGAGTTTAATGTCTATTTGGGCATTACCAAACAGAAGTTACGCCAGCGTACCAAACTAAACAAAGCTGGACAGAGTTTATAGGGGGAGATTCATTTTTGGTGCAGAGCCCGCGCATTTTTTTGGTTTGAAGTGTTCACGTGCTGGGTGAGATGGGGAGGGATTGTTTGAAACAAATTCAAACATCTTGTAAATCTTAAACTGATAAAGTGAAGGGTAGTGATCAGCATTAGTAAAAAGCTGGCTACGTTAGCGATGCAGCTGCATGCAGAAGTAGGACTGGCAAGTAACATTGGCTCGAGGATAGTGAACATCTCCTTCCACACCTGCAAGAGCGCGTTGCAGAAAAAGCCAAGCTCTTGATGGGTACCTACGAAGTTCTTCCACGAGCATCTGCTCCGCCTAAACGGGCTCTATTTCTGGAGAAATGCAGAAGTTTGCTGCATCAGCTTCTCAGCTTTGACCATCCAGGTTTTTTTAGAAGCTGCCCAAGACAGGGACAAAATATGACAAAATCAAGGATCCTCTGCACATGTTTTTACAGACTCCTGGTCACTTTCTGACTCCGAGGGATGTGATGTTCCTTGCGTTCACCTTTTCGCTGATGTAGGAAGCTTGAACCTTTAGGAAACAATACAATTCCATCCAATTGTATCCAATTCTGTCCAATGGTATCCAATTGTATCCAATTTTTTCCAATTATCCAATTGTGGGAAGCGCGTTTCTTTTTTTTTCCAGTGGATACATATTCTGCGTCTACTGATGATTCGAAATATCATGCTGAACTGCCGAAGACAAAATACCTGAAGTTCAAAGATGACAACTTGAATTGTGTCTGCAGCAATGGCAATAGAATCTCCAATCCTGCTGGTAGATCTCTTGCAAGAATTAAGTGAAGAACGCGCGTGGCAAGAAGTCAAGTCTGAGATGCCTTCTTGCTGTCCGCTGAATCGCAGTACCATGTTTTGAATTTCTGTGGCCCAGTTCTGATTCGGAGTCTGGAAAGGATTTTTCTGGTTGACTCATAAGCCCAAAGACAGCTGCCAAACACGCAACGAGTGAAGTATGTTTATTGTCCCGCCCTTCTTACTCTAGAGGTCGGGCGTGCAAGGTGCAATCACAGCACAAACACTTTATGAAAAAACTCTTTTCCAAAAGCGTTTGCAATACTGTGGCCAATATTCCCGAAGCTCGTGCCAAGGGTTTTTTTGACAAGGAACTGCTGTCCCCTCACTCTTCACTTCATATACCCAACATACATCATCCACATCTCTTATATCCTTCATTTATTTATATACATCACCTACATCTTCTATACAACTTTCTACACCATCTTCTCTAGATCTACATCTACATTTACACCATCATCATCATCATCATCATCACCTACATTATCTACACCACCTACACATTTTTCCATCAACCTCATCTATATGACGTGCTTTATCTACAACACATACATTACCTACATCATCATCATCATCATCATCACCATCATCATCATCATCACCATCATCATCATCACCATCATCATCATCATCTACATCCTCTACATCACCCACATCTTCTGCAACATCTTCCCTACATCATCAACATTATCATCATCATCACCACCACCACCACCATCACCATCACCATCATCATCATCACCATCATCATCATCATCATCACCTATCTCACCTACACCATCTGCATCACCTACACAATCTTTTTCCATCAACCTCATCTACATGACATACATCATCCACAACGCATACATGACCTACATCATCATCTATATCACTGCATCCTCTACATCACCTACATCTTCAAACCTATCTAACTTTACATCACTTACAACATCATCCTCATCATCTACAACATAGACAACATCACCTACATCAGCTATAGGTGATCAACTAAAAATGTCATTTACACAGGAGGTGACTTGCAGGTGATCCACTTCTACTTGAACTCCTACAAGACTCCTGCCTGCACGGTCATTTGCACAGAAATTGTTACACAGGAGTGGCTACACAGGAGTTCAGCTAACTTCCAGGTGATCAAATTGTATCTGAACTCCTGCAAAATCAGACTTCTCCAATTCTTCTACTTCTCTCTGGCAGGCGGTGGCTTACGAAACGTTACCCTTTGCGGCATGTCGGACACCCAAACGCGTGGCGAAATGCGGGTATTGTTTGTCCTTGGGCAACCCTCTGCGGAGATCGTGCGTGTCGGATGGGCAAACATGTGGTGTGGTGAAATGCGAAACTTCTTTGCCTGCAGCAACCGTCTGCGGAGATCGTGCGTTTCGAACGCCCAAGCATGTGGTGGAATGTGAATTTCTTTTGGGCACGGGCAACCCTCTGCAGAGATCGCGCAGGTCGGACATCCAAACATGTGGCAAAATGCAAATTTGGTGGGACCCGGCGCAGCCCCTTTGCACGAAATGAGGGTCAACCGTCAAAAACTGGTGTAAAATTGTGATTTTGAAAGTTCACATGCAAGCGTGGCATGAAAGTCAAACGGCAATAACTGAGATTTTTTAACGTCGGATGCAAACGTTCAAGAATTGGTGTAAAATTTCGACTTTATCCATTTTGAAACGTCAGGCACAACCGTTTCGCGGGAAATAAAACTTGTGTAAAATTGCGATTTTACAAGGTCAGGCGCAACCCTTTCACGCAAAATGGTTGCCCAACGTCAAAAATTGCGATTTTCCAACGCCGGATGCATTCCTTTCGCACGATATGATGGCCGAACGTCAAAACTTACGTAAAACTGCGATTTTTTGAAGTGTGTAAAAGCTGCTCTGTGGAATCGTTTTTTCTGTGTGAAAGCGTCTGTGTGTAAAGGCTTCTCTGTGTAAAAGCTTCTAAGCCTCCGTGTGTACAGGCTTCTGTGTGTAAAGGCGTCTGTGTGTAAAAGCTCCTGTGCTCAAAAGCTTCTCTGTGTAAAAACTTCTGTGGAAAAGCTCGTGTGTGCAAAAGCTTCTGTGGAAAAGCTCGTGTGTGTAAAAGTCAGTGTGTAAAAGATTCTCTGTGTAAAGGCTCCTCTGTGTCAAAGCTTCTGTGATTCTCTGAAAAACAATCCGTGTCTAAAAGCTTCTGTGTGTATAGGCGCGTATATGTCAAAGCGTATTTGGGTAAATGCTTCTGTGTGGAAATGCATCTGTGTTCAAAAGCTTCAGTGTAGAAGCATCTGCCGCATCTGTGTGAAGAACTTTTGTGTAAATGCCTCTATGTGTAAAGACCTGTCTGTGTAAAAGCTTGGGCATTTGCGTGTTTAAAGTTTCTGTGCGTATAAGATTGCATAAGCTGCTCTGTGCAAAAGCCTCTCTCTGTGTAAAAGCTTCGGTGTGTAAAAGCTGCTCTGTGTAAAGCCTGCTCTGTGAACAAGCTTCTATGCGTAAAAGCGTCTGTGTGTAAAGCTTTTGTGTGTGTGTAAATGCTTCTGTGTATAAAAGATGCTGTGTAGAGGCTTCTCTGTGTAAAAGCTTGTCTGTGTAAAGCTTATGTATAAAAACTTCTGTGCGCAAAAGCCTGGGGGTGTCTGCGTGCAAAAGCTGCTCTGTGCATCTCTGTGTAAAAGCGTCTGTGTGTAAAACCTGCCCTGTGTAAAGGCCTCTCTGCGTCAAACCTTCGGTCTGTAAGCTCTGTGAACAAGCTTCTATGCGTGAAAGCGTCTGTGTGTACAAGCTCTGTGTGTATGTGAAGCTTTTGTGCGTGTAAATGCTTCTGTGTAAAAAAGATGCTCTGTTTAGACACTTCTCTGTGTAAAAGCTTCTTTGTGCAAAGCTTCCGTGTGAAAACCTCTGTGCGTAAAAGCTTCTCTGTGTAAAGGCCTCTCTGCGTCAAAGCTTCGGTGTGTAAAAACTGCTCCGCGGAGTAAAAGCTGGCCCGCGCAAAGGCTTCTCTGTGTGAAAGCTGCTGTATGTAAAAACCGTTTGTGCTCAAAGTTCCCGCAAACGCTTGTCTGTGAAAAAGCTTCTCTGTGCAAAATCTTCTCTGTGTAAAAGCTTCTCTGTGTGTAAAAGCTGCTCTTTTTAAAGGCTTCTCTGAGTAAAAGCTTCTGTGTGTAAAAGCTTCTGTTTGTAAAGGCATCTCTGTGCAAAAGCTTCTGTGTAAAAGCTTTCTTGTGAAAAGGCTGTAAAAGTTTCTGTGTCAAAAAGCTTCTTTTTGTAAGGCGCGTGTGTGTGTGTGTATGTGTGTAAAAGCTTGGGCATCTCCGCGTAAAAGTTCCTGTGTGTGAAAACTTCTTTGTGAAAAAGCGTCTGTGTGTAAAAGCTCTGTGTAAAGGCTTCATGTGGTAAGGCTTCTTTAGAAAAGGCTTTTCTGTGTAAAAGTTTCCGTATGTAAAAGCGTCTGTGTGCAAAAGCGTCTGTGTAAAAGCTGCTCTGTGTAAATCCCTCTCTGTGTAAAGGCTTCTGTGTGTAAAATCTTCTCTGTGTAATTTTCCCGCTGTGTAAAAGCAACATGTCTTTTGATTCTGACTGTCGCTCAGGTGCCAGCCCTGGAGCAAACCCTCTGCGGGGACAAAAGAGGCATGAAATCGTGGATAGCTGACATTTGACTCGCGTCAGCTATCATTCATCATCATCTCCATCGCCATTCAACCTCGTTATCGTCATCGCCATCATCATTGTCGTCATCATTATCACCATCATCGTTTTCTTGTGTATTATCTTCTCGTCTCCTCCCTCCTGCTTTCTTTCATGCCACGCTGTCGTCTAGTGTTTTTATCCATGTGCGAGTGCCGTATCATTTTTTGAAGCAAAACTAGTTCTTCAATCTCTCCGTTCCGTTATCAGAACAATTCTCCAAACTTTGCAGTATGCTGTTGTTCAATGTTCTTGGAAAATTGCCTGGGCAACTGTTCTTGGACACGTTGCTTGACACTTGTTTATCGAAGCCTTGCTTGGGAACCTGTTCTTGGGAGCCTTGTTTGGGAACCTGTTCTTGGGAACCTTACTTGTGAACCTGCTCTTGGGAGCATTGCCTGGTAACCTGTTCTGGGAACTCTCTCTTGGGAACCTGTTCTTGGAAACTTTGCCTGCTTGCTTCAAACCTGTTCATTGGAAATTGATCGGGAACCTGTTCTTCGCAACTTTGCTTGGGAGCCTTGTTTAGGAACCTGTCCTTCGGAACCTTGCTTGGGATTCTGTTCTTGCTTCCAACCTTGCTTGCAGATGTTCAGATGTTCTTCGAAATTTCGCTTTGCAAGTTGTTCTTGGAAAGCTGTTCCTGGGAACATGAGCAACCTGAAACCATGCTTGGGAACGTGTTCGTGGGAACCGTGCTGGCAACCTATTGCTCGGAACCTTCCTAGAGAATTTGTTCTTGAAACCCGAACCTGTTCTTGGGAACCTGTTCTTCGAACCCTTGCTTGGGAACCTGTTCTTGCGAAGCTTGCTTGCAAACCTGTCCTCGGGAACCTTGCTTGGGGACCTGTTTGTGGAAACCTTGCATGGGAACCTGTTCCCAAGGACCTTGCTAGGTAACCTTGCTACCCTGCGAGGAAACCTGTTCTTGGAACCCTTGCTTGGGAACTTGAGGCGCTGTTCTTGGAACCCTTGCTTGTGAACCTGTTCTTGCGAACCTTGCTTGGGAACCTGGTCTACGCTGTTGAGAAAAAGGTTCCTAACCAAGTTCCCAGGAAGAGGCCCCCAAGCAGGTATCCAGGAAGAGGTTCCCAAGCAAGGTTAGGTTCTTAGGAACCGCTTGCAAGTACGGTTCCCAAAAAAGGGTTCCCAAGCAAGGTCCCAGGAACCGTTTCCAAGCAAGGTTCCAAGCAGGAACAAGGCTCGCGGGAACAGGTTCTCAAGCAAGC
This sequence comes from Cladocopium goreaui, assembly GCA_947184155.2. Taxonomy (NCBI): domain Eukaryota; class Dinophyceae; order Suessiales; family Symbiodiniaceae; genus Cladocopium; species Cladocopium goreaui. The sequence goes on along the minus strand of CAMXCT020006669.1, from coordinate 362,195 downwards.
GCCCCCAGGAAGAGCTGGTTCCAAAGGAAAATTTCCAGGAGCAACTGGGAACCCTTGCTTGCGAACCTCTTCCTGGGAACCTTGCTTGAGAACCTCTTCCTAGCAAGCTTGCTTGAGAAGCTATTCCTGGGAACCTTGCTTGGGAACCTTTTCCTGGAAACATTGCCTGGGAACTTTTTCCGGTAACCTTACTTGTGAACCTGTTCTTGGGAAACTTGTTTGGGAACCTGTTCCTGGGAACCTGTTGCTGGGAACCTTGCTTGGGAACCTCTTCCTGGGAACCTTGCTTGGGAACGTGCTGGGGAACCTGGCTTGTGAACCTGTTCTTGGGAACCTTGTATGGGCGCCTGTTCCTGGGAACCTGTGGCTGGGAGCCTTGCTTGGGAACCCCTTCCTGAAAACATTGCTTGGGAACCAGCTTGCTGGGAACCACCTCTTCCTGGAAACCTCTTCCTGGAAACACTTGTTTGAAAACCTGTTCTGGGAACTTTGTTTTGCTTGGAAAATCATGTTCCTGGAAATCTTGCTTGGGAAACTTGCTGGGAACCTTGCTTGGGAACCTGTTCCTGGAAACCTCTTCCTGCAAACCCTTGCCTGGGAACCTCCTGAGAACATTGCTTCAGAACCTCTCTTTCTCGGAACCCTTGCTTGGGAACCTCTTGCTGGGAACCCTTGCCTGGGAACCCTTGCTCGGGAACCTGTTCCTGGGAACCTTGCTTGGAACCTTTTGGGAACCTTGCCTGGGAACCTCTTCCTGGGAACCTCTTGCTGGGAACCCTTGCTTGGGAATCTGTTCCTGGCAACCTTGCCTGGGAACCTTGCTTGGGAACCTTGCTGGGAAACTCTTCCTGGGAACCTTGCTTGGGAACCTTGCTTGGGAACCCTGCTTGGGAACCTGTTCCTGGAACCCTTGCTTGGGGACCTGTTCCTGGGAACCTTACTTGGGAACCTGTTCCTGGGAACCTTGCTTGGAAACCTTGCTTGGGAACCTTGCTTGGGAACCTCTTCCTGCCAACCTTGCTGGGGAACCTCTTCCTGGGAACCCGGTTCCCAACCTTGCGCCGTGCGGATTTGGCTGCTCCGAGGGATTCTCTTGGAAAAGGAAACCCTTCCTGGGAACCCGGTCCCAACCTTGCGCCGTGCGGATTTGGCTGCTCCCACCTGCTCCGGAACCTTTACTATGGCTGAAGACCCCAAGCTTGAGACGCACTACTAACCCTTACAAGCGTTTTGGCTGACAGCTTATTCTGTTGGGGGAAAAAAGCCTCTAAAACTAGACGACGGATGGCCCGAGAGCGTAGAGGAGCAGGGTCTTCTGTTGTTAGTATTGAGACACTATATTACAAGACAATATATAAAAGATCTATTGTAGGCAGACGAGAAGAGGGATATCAAGACAATATTTTGCAAGTACAAGACAATAGTTTGCATCGTATCCTTCGTATAGTTTTTCACACACAGAACCTTTTACACACAGACACTTTTGCACACAGAAGCTTTTACACACAGACACTTTTACACACAGAGACTTTTACACACAGACGCTTTTACACACAGACACTTTTACACACAGACGCTCTTACACACAGAAGCTTTTACACACAGACACTTTTACACACAGACACTTTTACACACAAACACTTTCACACACAGAGACTTTTACACACAGAAGCTTTTACACACAGACGCTTTTACACACAGACGCTTTTACACACAGAAGCTTTTACACACAGAGACTTTTACACAAAGACGCTTTTACACACAGACGCTTTTACACACAGACGCTTTTACACACAGAAGCTTTTGCACACAGAAGCTTTTACACACAGACACTTTTACACACAGAAGCTTTTACACACAGACGCTTTTACACACAGACACTTTTACACACAGACGCTTCTACACGCAAACACTTGCACACACACAGAGACTTTTACACACAGACGCTTTTACAAATAGACGCTTTTACACACAGACGCTTTTACACACAGAAGCTTTTACGCACAGAAGCTTTTACACACAGAGGCTTTTACACACAGACACTTTTTACACACAGACGCTTTTACACACAGAAGCTTTTGCACACAGAAGCTTTTACACACAGAAGCTTTTACACACAGAAGCTTCTACACAGAAGCTTTTACACACAGAAGCTTTTACACGCAGACCCTTTTACACAGACGCTTTTACACACAGACGCTTTTACACACAGACACTTTTACACACAGACACTTTTACACACAGAAGCTTTTACACACAGACACTTTTACACACAGACGCGTATACACACAGAAGCTCTTACACACAGACGCTTTTACACACCGAGGCTTTTACACACAGACGCTTTTACACACAGACTCACACACAGAGACTTTTACACACAGACGCTTTTACACACAGACGCTTTTACACACAGACGCTTTTACACACAGACGCGTTTACACACAGACGCTTTTTCACACAGACGCGTTTACACACAGACGCTTTTACACACAGACGCGTTTACACACAGACGCTTTTGCACACAGACGCTTTTACACACATACGCTTTTACACACAGACGCGTTTACATACAGACTCTTTTACACATAGACGCGTTTACACACAGACGCTATTACACACAGACGCTTTTACACACAGACATTATTACACACAGACGCTTTTACACACAGACGCTTTTACACACAGAAGCTTTTACACACAGAAGCTTTTACACACAGAGCCTTCTACACACAGATGCATTTTCACACAGACACTTTTACACACAGATGCTTTTACATGCAGACCCTTTTACACAGAGACGCTTTTACACACAGACATGCACAGACACTTTTACACACAGACACTTTTGCACACAAACAGTTTCACACAAAGAGACTTTTACACACAGACGCTTTTACACACAGACGTGTTTACACACAGACGCTTTTACACACAGAAGCTTGTACACACAGACGCTTTTACACACAGACGCTTCTACACGCAAACACTTGCACACACAGAGACTTTTACACACAGACGCTTTTACACAGATGCGTTTACACACAGACGCTTTTACACACAGACGCGTTTACACACAGACGCTTTTACACAGATGCGTTTACACACAGACGCTTTTACACACAGACGCGTTTACACACAGACGCTTTTACATACAGACGCTTTTACACACAGACGCTTCTACATACAGACGCATTTGCACACAGACACTTTTACACATAGACACGTTTACACACAGACGCTTTTACACACAGAAGCTTTTACACACAGAAGCTTTTACACACAGAGGCTTTTACACACAGACGCTTTTTCACACAGACACTTTTACACACAGATGCTTTTACACGCAGACCCTTTTACACAGAGACGGTTTTACACACAGACACTTTTCCACACAGACGCTTTTACACACAAACACTTTCACACACAGAGACTTTTACACACAGAAGCTTTTACACACAGGCACGTTTACACACAGAAACTTTTACACACAGACGTGTTTACACACAGACGCTGACACACAGACGCGTTTACACACAGGGTTACCGCGGAGGTTGTAAAATCGCAGTTTTACCTCAGTTTTTGGTGATCGAACCTCATTTCGTGCGAAAAAGTTGTCGCGGCACACTCAATTTTGCAATTTTATTGCAGTTTTTGGCGATCGAACCTCATTTCGTGTGAAAGGGTTGTCTCGGCACACTCAAAATCACAATTTTACCGCAGGTTTTGGCGATCGAACCTCGTTTTGTGCGAAAGGGTTGTCGCGGCACACTCAAAATCGCAATTTTATTGCAGTTTTTGGCGATCGAACCTCGTTTCGTGCGAAAGGGTTGTCGCGGCGCATTCAAAATCGCAATTTTATCGCAGTTTGTGGCGATCGAACCTCACGTCGTGGGAAAGGGTTGTCGCGGCACACTCAAAATCGCAATTTTACTGCAGTTCTTGGCGATCGAACCTCGTTTCGCGCGAAAGGGTTGCGTTTCGTGCCGTCTCGTTGGCACTGCCCCGCGCCTTCAAGAGAGAAAAAGAAACGAAGGAGAGAGCAAGAGGGCAAGAGAGCAAGAGGGCAAGCGGGCAAGAGAGCAAGAGGGCAAGAGAGCAAGAGGGCAAGAGAGCAAGAGGGCAAGAGAGAATTTGAAGATGTGAAGATGTGAAGATGTGAGGATGTGAAGATGCGAGCATGTGAAGATGTGAAGATGAGAAGATGTGAAGATGAGAAGATGTGAAGATGTGATGTGAAGATGAGAAGATGTGAAGATGAGAAGATGTGAAGATGTGGGGATGTGAAGATGTGGGGATGGGAGGATGTGAAGATGTGAAGATGTGAAGATGTGAAGATGTGAGGAGGTGATGAGGATGTGAAAATGTGAAGATGAGAAGATGTGAAGATGAGAAGATATGAAGATGAGAAGATGAAGATGTGAAGATGAGCAGATGTGAAGATGAGAAGATGTGAGGATGTGATGAGGATGTGAAAATGCGAAAATGCGAAGATGAGAAGATGTGAAGATGAGAAGATATGAAGATGAGAAGATGTGAAGATGAGAAGATGTGAAGATGTGAGGATGTGAAGATGCGAGGATGTGAAGATGTGAAGATGAGAATGTGAAGATTTGAAGATGTGATGTGAAGATCTGAAGCTGTGAAGATGTGAAAATGTTTGACAGACCCCCACTATTAGAAGAACCCTCCGCTCAGACGCTCTCGGGAATTATCCACCCCTTGACCAAGGCTGAGCGAAATGGCCAATCCCTGCCGCATGGCGACAGATGCCCTGCGACATGTGACACCTCAGGCAACCTTGCAGGACTTTTACCTTTGGAGGGCAACACTTGCATTTGCTTAAAGAGACCCCAACCTACAAAAGCAGGTGGATGAGTTTTTGAAAGCTAATGTTATCCACTGATGTTGTGGGTTGGGGTCCCACTCTCTTTTGAACATCCAAAATTTTTTGTTTTTGTTTTTTCAAACGGCTTTGGCGATTGAAACTGCCTCCATACCAGGGTTATACCATTTGACGAGTTGTGATTGAACCACAGTGAAAACTAAAGGCAAATGACATGCAGCCCATGGTGTGACATATAAGATATGCGGTAGATGCTATGGTTGCCTGTGTGGATCTTATATTATGTGTTCGATCTTGTGTGTTCCAAGGAAACGGATCAGCGGTGGAAGCAATTCGCACGCCTCCAACTAGCAGCCCGTGCCCTCCTCAAGCCAAAAGAGCTTGAAGCTTTGAAGGTGAAAACTATTTCAAGAAACTTGTCTGAGGAATGGCCGTGCTCAAACTCTGCAGACTTTGCGCATTTCTCGGATTGATTTAGTCAGCAGGAGTTGTAATCGAAGCATACCCAACCCCTTTTAGTCTGTTAGACCACTAAATCTGAGGTGTTGCCGAAGAAGTAAATCTTTACCCAGTTGCTTTGTGTATATACAACCCAATATTTCACTCCCTTCTCAAACTGTGGCTGAAGGACATTTGTCAGACGGGCCCGCTGACCCCAATGCGTGTGCGGCAAGTAGGCGCCTTTCTATTCGTGACATCAAGGAGCCAAGTTGCAATGGATGCGATGGAAGCTCTGGGCACGCGGATGAAATGCCGACCAACGAAGGTACGAGCTTGAGGTGCTTCGTAGACAAATCCCGCAGTTGGAAGAGAAACCTTTTGATGTTGGCCACAATTGCCACAGTTCTTGGCTATATTTCCTAGGAGCTAAGATAGAGTGTATTTGCTTGACTTTAGGGGATCGACCAAAGATAACAAACACAAACAAGGATAAACCCGGTCATTGGGAAGCCATTGCAAGGGATCAATTCACTGCTGTGCCACTCGACTCAGGAAGACACCCGTTTGCACCAAGCTGTGTGCAAGCTGGTTTTAGTTGGACAGATTGGTCAAAATGCTTGGCATGGAGCACTTCAGACTGCAACAATGGTGAAGGACAAGACCAAGCACCTCTTTCCGACAGAGAGGCTTGGTATGGCATTTTGTAGCAAGCAGATAGTCTGAAGCTTTTTAGCTTGGAGGTCATGAAGAAAGAGTTAACCATTCTGTGAAAAGAAGATGGCATTTTACCTGTGAAGGCACACTAAGATGTCTTTTTACCTCAGATGAAAAAGGTGGCGTCACCTTGCAGGTAAGTGTCCGCCTCTTCGCCTGAGTCATCCTGTTTTGCCTGGCATCAGTTCTGTTTCGGGCAATTGGGCAATTGGGTAAGTGGAAATCAAGGGTAGCCTCCCACTCCTTCCCAGTCCTTCCTACTCCTTCCCAGTCCTTCCTGGTCCTTCCCAGTCCTTCCTGGTCTCCTTCCCAGTCCTTCCTACTCCTTCCCGGTCCTTCCCGGTCCTTCCTAATTCCGGGTCCTTCCCAACTTTTCCTACTCCTTCCCAATCCTTCCTAGTCCTTCCCAGTCCTTCCTACTCCTTCCCGGTCCTTCCCCACCCAAGGTCTTCCCAGTCCTTCCTTCCTCCTTCCTACTCCTTCCCATCCTTCCTACTCCTTCCCAGTCCTTCCCTTCCAGCTCCTATCCCAATCCTTCCTCAGTCCTTCCTGGTCCTTCACAGTCCTTCCTACTCTTTCCCAGTCCTTCCTAGTTTTTCCCATTTTTTTTGCCAGTCCTTCCCAGTCCTTCCTAATCCTTCCCAATCCTTCCTTCCCGAGGCTTTGTCCCTCCTTGTCTCCAGCTTCTCTCCCTTCTCGTTTCCCTTCCTTGGATGGTGTGTCTGCCTTCCCGAGGTCTTCCCCCCCCCTGTCTCCCATTGTCTCCCTTCTTGTTTCCCTTTGTTGGATGGTGTGTCCGCCTCCCGGAGGGTCTTGTCTCCCTTTGTCTCCCATTCTACCCCTTCTTGTTGATGGTGTGTCCCGAGGTCTTGTCTCCCCTTGTCTCCTTCTTGTTTCCATTTGTTGGATGGTGTGTCCGCCTTCCCGAGGCTTTGTCTGCCTCCTCGCAGCTCTCCCAGCTTGTCTTCCTTTTTTGTTGGATGGCGTGCCGGTCTTCCCGAGGCCTTGTCTCCCGTTGTCTCCCATTGTCTCCCATTGTCTCCCTTCTTGTTTCGTTTGTTGGATGGTGTATCCGCCTTCCCAAGGTATTGTTCCCCTTGTCTCCCTCCAGGTTTCCCTTTGCTGGATAGTGTGTCCGCCTTCCCAAGGCCTTGTCTGCTGTGTCCGCCTCCCGGAGGGTCTTGTCTCCCTTTGTCTCCCATTCTACCCCTTCTTGTTTCCCTTTGTTTGATGGTGTGTCCCGAGGTCGTCTCCCCTTGTCTCCTTCTTGTTTCCATTTGTTGGATGGTGTGTCCGCCTTCCCGAGGCTTTGTCTGCCTTCTCGCAGCTCTCCCAGCTTGTCTTCCTTTTTTGTTGGATGGCGTGCCCGTCTTCCCGAGGCCCAAGCCTTGTCTCCCTGTCTCCCAGCTTGTCTACCAGCTTTGCTTGTCTCCCAGCTTGTCTTCCTTCTTGCTTCCCTTTGTTGGATGGTGTGCCCGCTTGTCTCCTCGCTTGTTACCCAGCTTGTCTGCCAGCTTGTTTCCCAGCTTGTCTCCCAGCTTATCTCCCAGCTTGACTCTCAGCTTGTCTTCCAGGCGGTCTCCCAGCTTGTCTCCCTGCTTGTCTCCCTGCTTGTCTCCCAGCTTGTCTCCCAGCTTGTCTCCCAGCTTGTCTCCCAGCTTGTCTCCCAGCTTGTCTTCCAGCTTGTCTTCCTTTTTGTTTTCCTTTGCTCGATGGTGCGTCCGCCTTCCCAAGGCTTTGTCACCTTGTCTCGCAGCTTGTATCCTAGCTTGTCTCCCTTCTTGTTTTCCTTTGTTTGATGGTGTTTCCGCCTTCCAGCTTGTCTTCCTTCTTGTTTCCCTTTGTTGATGGTGTGTCCGCCTTCCCAGGGCCTTGGTTCCCTTCAACTTGTCTCCCAGCTCGTTTTCCTTCTTGATCTTCTTATTTCCCTTGGTTGGATGGTGTGTCCGCCTTCCCGAGGCTTTGTCTCCCTTCTCAGCTTGTCTTCCTTCTTGTTTCCCTTAGTTGGATGGTGTGTCCACCTTCCCGAAGCCTTGTCTGCCTTGTCTCCCTTGTCTCGCTTGTTCCTTCTTGTTTCCCTTTGTTTCTCGATACCCAGTGTTGCGACAAAGCTAGCGAAGCCGAAAACAATAAACGTGAAGCGGTCGGCACTTATTGCAGACATTATCAGGATTCCTGTCGTCGCTATTTCATGTGTTTGACCTGTTCCTCACAGCACTTTTCCACCCACTGTTTGGGGTCTACGGTGGTGTAATTCAGCAACTGCCAAAGCACTCAGGAAAGCTCATGAGTTGGCACCTGCGAGCTGTGCAAAAGTCAGTGAACTGGTGGATGTGTTCTGCAAGATCACTGGAGTTGGCGAGGATGAGCCCACCATGGCGTCCCAAAGAGACTTCCAGGACAGGACAGGTCCAAGAGTTGGGCAATAGCTCCTAAACCAACCCTAAATAAGTTTAAACAGACAAAATTACTTTACTTCGTGTGATCCCCACCATGACATTAACATTTATCCATTTTGTTACTGGCAAATCTTCTGGCATTCTATCTGACATATCTCCTGGCATTCTATCTGGCATTCTATCTGGCATATCTTCTGGCATTCTACCTGGTATATCTTCTGGCATATCTTCTGGCATTCTATCTGGCATATCTTCTGGCATATTATCTGGCAAATCTTCTGGCATTCTATCTGGCAAACATTCTGGCACTTTATCTGGCATATCTTCTGGCATTCTATCTGGCATACCTTCTGGCATTCTATCTGGCATATCTTCTGACATTCTATCTGGCATATCTTCTGGCACTCTATCTGGCATATCTTATAGCATTTTATCTGGCATATCTTCTGGCATTATCTGGCATTCTATCTGACATTCTATCTGGCATATCTTCTGGCATTCTATCTGGCCGTTGAGGTCCAGCGGTGCGCACTGCGCTGGGAAGGTCCCAGGTTGAGGCCCAGCGGTGCGCACTGAGCTCGGAAGGTCCCAGGTTGAGGTCCAGCGGTGCGCACTGAGCTGGGAAGGTCCCAGGTTGAGGTCCAGCGGTGCGCACTGAGCTGGGAAGGTCCCAGGTTGAGGTCCAGCGGTGCGCACTGAGCTGGCAAGGTCCCAGGTTGAGGTCCAGCAGCGCGCACTGAGCTCAGAAGTTGGCGAAGAGTTGGCAAGGCGGAAGTGGAGGTGGAAGTTGATGCAGACATGGTCGAGGAGAAACTGGAGGAGGAGGCGGAGGAGGAGGGGGCGGAGGACAACAGCTCTGATAAAATCTAACAACCCTCACCTGGCAGGTGGGGAAAAAACCTAAACCAACCCTAAATAAACCCTAAACATCCCTAAGCCAACCCTAAACAAACCCTAGACAAACCCGAACCGTAAATGCATTTTAAATCAGCCCAAATAACCATTAAATCAACCCTAAATAAAACCTAAACCCAAACTTCGAAACCAACCCTAAATAAAACTTTAAACCTCAAAACCAACTGTAAGTAAACCGCAAACCAACCCTAAACAAACCCTAGCCCTAAACCAACCCTAAACCAACCCTCAAAATCCAGTAGAAAAAATATATAGATAAACCCTAAACCGTCCTTACCCTAAAACCGTACCCTAAGGCAACCCTAAACCAACCTTCAAACAAACCCTAAACCAACCCTAACCAACCGCAAACCAACATATTGCAAATACCATGCGCATGAGAGATCCATGTTGCCATGCTCCAAGATGTTGCAATGCCATCCGAGTGAGAGATCCAAACTCTTAAATACTGCAAATACCATGCTAATGCAAGATCCAATCTCCAAAATGCTGTGAATAGCACACAATTGAGAAATCTAAACTCCAAAATGCTGCAACTACCAGGTAAAACCAACTCGTCCAGAAAACAGGAAAAATCCCAAAAAGAAACGGAAAACAACTCTCCCCACAAAAAAACAACCCTCTTTAAAATCCAAATCTGAAAGCTCGGTCCCGTTGGGTGGTGATTTGTGATCGGTACATGTCGAGATCCAGAACTTGCAGTACATGCTTAAAATTGTTTAAATTTCAACTTGTAAAGATGGATTCGGTGATTTTGTGGGTGCACACAGAGATACCATCTTGATTGCTGGTTTTTGTGTCATTGCACGATGTTTTCATAGATACTACGCAACTCTTTATCGTGTAGGCCCTTGAAAGTAGAGGGAGGTACTGCTCGTATCACTGTCTTTGTTTATTTTGATTGTACCGAACGCAATCTCAATTCGGATCCTTAGTTTGCACATTCTGCACGTTCCTGCCACAGACAGGTCTGGAGATACTCCGTTTTGCTGAGAGATTGGATTGAAAACCCTGCAGGACATGGAATGGATTGTATTGGATTGTCATGGGCAACAAATCGACACAGTTTAAGTTTCACCTAGCAGAGTGGGTTTGTTCCCTTGAAGCCTCAAGCATGAGCTTGACTCCGAACAGACAGCTTGAGTGGCAAAATGCAGAATACGTGTCATGTAGAGGCAGGAATCAGAGATAGTCCAGGAATTATGTTGCAGGATCTTCTCTTTTTGCCATTGGTGAATCTGTGCAGTGGCAGCTTCATCATCTCTGGCGAACGATTCCGCCTCTCTTTGTGCTTGAGTTGTCGTCAGGTGAAGCGTCTCTTGACCCTCTTTGTTTTTTGAACCTTTTTTTTTTTGTCCACATGGATGCAAACTTTTGCACTTGTACTCTTGCCCTTTTGCCCTTTTGTCCTTTAGCCCTTTGCCCTTTTGCCATCGTTTCTTAATTTTTTAAGCCCTTCGCACGCAGGTCGAAGATATGCCAAAGCATCGCTGCATGCCTGGCCGCATCGTTTACACGGCGAATGCCTCAGGATAGCTTCGCGGATCAGTTGAGCGGAAAACCAAATTGATGAAATTCCGAAATCCTTAACACATTTTTCCTCACAAATCCCTGTGTTACAGCCTGTTTCGGTGGTGAGCTTCTACTTTCAGAACTTTGTCTTGATGATGTCACGAAAGGTAGCTCCTGTGGGCTACAATGAAGTAAATGGGAGGTGGAGCCCCTTAACTGATTATTCAGGATATTACCCTTCATTTCACTGCATACCCTTCCAGGACCAGCCCCCCACTTGGGCTCAATCCCACCCTCCGCCCAGCAGGTCTCTTGCTCTAAACGGACCGGTGGAATGTTCATTTTCTTCGCCGCGCGAGCAACGTCTTTTCCGTTTTTTGTTCTTTTCTTTGAACAATCGCTGCTGATTAGTGATGGGTTGTGTTCGTTTGCAGTATTTTGCTGGGGGTGCCCGTCTTTTTTTCTGAGTCAACTTAGCACTGGCTTTGGGACGCAAACAAACACCTTCGAGCGGATTATAATAGGTGCACACTTATATCTTCCCTTCTCCTATACAACCATCAAACAACCTTGGTAATAATTGGCAACCTGAGACTTCTACTTCGAACTCATTCAAACACCGGATCATGGAATGATGGATCAATCATTCTAATCCACAGTGACAACTTTTTTGTGCTTTTTAGTGGCTGTTGTGAAAGTGGCAAGGTGTTGCTCCGCTGCAGCTGCCAAACTGGCAGACCGGCATTGGCAACTTGGAAGCGAACTTGGCAAACCGCCTATGTTGCCTCTTTCCTATGAAATATGCCTCTGATGAAAAGCTGATGGATCGACTACACACCAAGTCACTGCATGAATCCTTGTATGCAGTCCGAGGAAGCCCCCAGACTCTCCCGTCTACTTATCAACTTCTTATAACCCACTTTCCTGTTTGATCCACTGGTACCCGCTTTCCAGATCTTTCACTGGAGCACTTTTTTAGCGCAAGAATTGTTGGAGCCGACCAGGTAGTGTGGTAATCTGCCTGTCACCCCTTAGGCACAGGCGGCGCAGCTTTTGATTGAACTGTCCAGGAAGAACTCCAAACTGCCCGACCAGGTGCCTGGAAGAACGCCGCAGCTTGCATAAGCACAGCCTGCAAGGGGTGGTGGCTGACCAGATGATTTTTGCATATCGAGTGATTCAAGTGAACTTCAAGTGATTCCTTTGAGGGCAAGCCGCCCAACCCCGAGCGAACGTCACCTCCAGCTTGGTTCCCTGGGGTCCTTCACAGCTTCCAGAGAGGTGATGGTTTCATCATTGCTCTCGGCCTGCGTGCAGCACAGTGACTTTGACTCTATTGGACGTCTAGGCAAGGGCCCTTGCCTGGTTTCAAGCGCGCACCATGCTCTTATATCCCGAACTCAACCATAGAAACAGATTGAACTGCTATTGAATTATTATGTATATAGATGGGGAGAACACGAAGGAATGCTTTTCTCTGTGTCTCAGCAACATGGAGAAGAGTTTGCATCTCCAAGCTTGTCAGTCCAATGCAAGCTTAAAGTTTGACGCCCATGATGCAAATCATTTCCATGGGAAGTATGAAGAACATGAGATCAGAGCAACACGGTTGCTCATTTTTGCCAGCTTCATTCAGTTATTTTATTAGCTCGCTCGTTCACCCGTGGTGTAAGATGCATCAAGGCAGCGGCGAAGGTTTCTGGGGGCGAAAGCAGCAAGAGATGAGCAGCTAAAGTAACTAAAGTCGGAAGGCATTTTGATTACCATTTTTTTTCTGCTAGGGTTGTTTTCTTCGCTCACGGCTGTTTCAGTCCGCGAGTTCGCTACCGGATCACGGCGAAGCTCATCTGTCCGAGTCTCAAAGCGCCTACAGTTTGGTAGAGATGCATTGATGTTTGAGCTGGGTAATGTGAGATATATAACAAATGGCAATAACAAATGGCAATAATGGCATGCAATGTTCCAGGATTGTTTTGTTCTACATTAAACCACTCATGTTGAGAGGAGGGAATACAAGCACTAAGGGTGCTGGTGGGCTTCTGGGTGGGGCAGGAACCGTGCGACACAGTGACTCAATGCAACGTCGAAAAGCAACTTCTTCAAATGAACCGAAGCCAGTGCTGGCTTGGAGACAGACGATCACATAATTGCGCATCAGGTGGGCTTGGAGAACCTCAAGCACTGCTTTGAGGCAATGCTGACTTTGTTGGGACTGTCCGGATAATAGATTTGAAGTGCAAAAGCCTTGCGGATAAAATTATAAAATTATAAAACGAGCAGATCGGACGCGAGCCTGGCTTCCTCTGAAACGGAAGCAATCTCAACATTCAAGTTGGAAGCAGTCTGTTGCTGAAAGAAAATACAAAGTGACTTCTTGAGTATCCAGAAAACAACATCCTATGAACGTGGAAGGACGGTGCATTTCCACTCTTCTCTGTGGCAATTTGGCTCTTTTTCTTGCTTATCATGGAATGCACAAGAAGGAAACATCAGCTTTTAAGCCTAAGCTTGGGGATTCAGAGATCATTTGCGAACATGGTGTTGCTGTGGGGCAGCTTTGAAAGCAAGCAGTCTTTGGTGCAAAGAATGGTTGAAGACCTGTCTTGTATGAACAAGACACTGCATGTCACCAAAGGTGTAAACGTGTAAACGGTAATTGACACTGACATATGACCCTTTCCCGGTTCTGCACATGGTGCCAGGCGTTGGGGAGCCTTAATGAAGAGCTTGGCAAAGAACTGTTGGAGTGCTCCTGGACACACTGGACACACTGGACACAGATGGACATAGATGGACATAGTACATAGCAGGGAAATGACTGGTGCACTGGTGCACTTCGCATTCCTCCTTGGATGTGGTAGGCTCATGGAGAGACTCATTTGGCTGACAGGGATTGACAAGGGGCACTTTGATGCACTTTGGCTTCTGTCTCATCACTGGCACTCTGGTGTGGGCTAGGTATCTGCGCAGCAGATCTGCTCCAGCACCTCATATTTCGATCTTGGAGGCCCGGCAAAGGGGCTACGGCTTAAGTCAAATACCCTTCAGTATTCTGCTCGCTTCGGGACGACAACGCGCACACTGGAATTGTTTTGCTCAGGGTTAATGGCTCTCTTAGAAAGACTAAATTACAATAAGACCCGTTTGCAATGTTTTGTCTTTTGAACTTTGTGAGACAATTGTATTTAATTTATAGTGCGATCTTTTTGGTCAAGTTTACATTGAACAAAGATCGTAGATAGATTTGACAAAGTTCCAAGAAGCTCCTGGAAATCCTACTGTGCACTTGTTTTTGCCTATGTTGGGCTCATTTGTGGGCCTAACAGTATTTCTTAGCGTATGTTGAGCCTCTGCTTTGAGACTTAATTTTGACCTGTTTGATGTTTTCTTCACCTTGGAGGCAGAAAACCGCGTTTTCTGCTGTGTTGTTGTTTGGGGTTCGAACCGAGCCAAAGTGTACCAAAACCGACTTCAAAGACTGAGTTGGGCCCAACATGAGACCCTACGCCCAATGCAAACTCAAAAGACCCTCAGCATCCTTGCAACATAGCAAAAGACTCTCCAAACCAACCTCAAAGATACCAAAGTGGACTGAATCTGAGAATTCCGGGAATGCAATTCACCCTAACTGTGACAAACGTGGGACCAATACGCATTCAACATTCGCTCCATCTAGGTTTAACATACGCGTCAACATGAAGACATGTTTAGAAACACTTTTTTCCCATGATTCTTGAGCTGTGTTGTTTTTTCTTTGAAACCTTGAAATATGACCATATTGGCACTGAAAGATCTGATTTGAAGGGTAGCGGATTTGGAGCCTATGTTCAGCCAATGTTCTGCCCTTTGGACCTATTTTGAGCTGGCGCTATGTTGGGCCTGTGTTAGGCTCATCTTGGGCATGGTCGATTTTGTGGATTTGGTGGCAATGTTGGGTATTTGGCAGCTCAGCCTATTTTAAGACCTTTTCAAAACCATGAAAAACCAACAGGATTCTAGAGAAAAATGCACCCCACTTCCCCAAGTCAAAGCTTGTAATGTTCGCAATTGCTTTCGATTAACGCGTGCACTCAGTGCGGGCGGATTTGAAAACGGTTTGATCCAGCTTGGACTTTTTCTTGAGATAGCTGGATTATTTCAATCGGGTCTCTCAGACATTTCATCCGACCAGACATTTTCAACTTTAAGTCCTAAAAGGCAGCAGATCTTTTTCCCCAAACAGTGTGTCCACACTGAGGGGTTCTTACGGTAGGAGTAAAAGGCCGGTGCTTGATCAGGGTGCTCACTCTGGGCTGCGGCATTTTTCCTGTAAATTTCCGTATCAAGTGGCTCTTGTGAAATCTTGACATGCGTTTCGACTGCGCAGGCTCGCACAAAATGTGTGTCTGCCTTCTGGGCCCAATCTGGGCCGCGGCATTTTTCCTGTAAATTTCCGTATAAAGTGGCTCTTCTGATGTTTCTTGTGGCATGTGGACATGCATTTCGACTGCGCAGGCTCGCACAAAATGTGTGTCTGCGTTCCGGGCTCAATCTGGGGCGCGGCATTTTTCCTGTAAATTTCCGTATCAAGTGGCTCTTGTGAAATCTTGACATGCGTTTCGACTGCGAAGGCTCGCACAAAATGTGTGTCTGCGTTCTGGGCTCAATCTGGGCCGCGGCATGTTTCCTGTAAATTTCCGTATCGGGTGGCTCTTGTGAAACCTTGACCATGCGTTTTGACTGAACAGGCTCGCATGAAGTGGGTGTCTGCGTTCTGGGGCCAATCTGGGCCGCGGCATTTTTCCTGTAAATTTCCGTATAAAGTGGCTCTTCTGATGTTTCTTGTGGCATGTGGACATGCATTTCGACTGCGCAGGCTCGCACAAAATGTGTGTCTGCGTTCCGGGCTCAATCTGGGGCGCGGCCTTTTTCCTGTAAATTTCCGTATCAAGTGGCTCTTGTGAAATCTTGACATGCGTTTCGACTGCGCAGGCTCGCGCAAAATGTGTGCCTGCGTTCTGGGCTCAATCTGGGCCGCGGCATGTTTCCTGTAAATTTCCGTATCAGGTGGCTCTTGTGAAACCTTGACCATGCATTTCGACTGCGCAGGCTCGCACAAAATGTGTGTCTGCGTTCCGGGCTCAATCTGGGGCGCGGCCTTTTTCCTGTAGATTTCCGTATCAAGTGGCTTTGGTGAAATGTTGACATTCATATTGCCTGCGCAGGCTCGCACAAAGTGTGTGTCTGCGTGTTCTGGGCTCATTCTGGCCTGCGGCATTTTACTTGTAAACTTCCGTGTGAAGTGGCTCTTCTGAAATCTCACAGTGCATCTCGATTGCGCAGGCTCACACAAAGTGTGGGCCGCGGTTTGTAGAGATCTTATAGAGATCTTGCCAACAGAACTCTTCTAGAGATTTTGTACAAAGATCTTGCCAGCGGACCTCTTGTGGAGATCTTCTACGGAGAGAGCTTTTATAGAGAGCTTGTGCAGAGATCTCACAAAGAAATCTTGCCAAGAGATCGAGATCGTATCCCGGAGGTCTTGCCAAAAGACCTCTTGTAGAGATATGTGCAGAGGTCTTGCCATGAGGTCTTTTACAGAGATCTTGCCAGCAGAGCTCTTATAGAGATCTTGTACAGAGATCTTGCGGGCTTTTTTATAGAGATTTTGTACGCAGACCTGATAAAGAGATCTTGCCAAGAGATCTCCTTGTCCAGGAGGTCTTGCCAAGACACCTCTTTATAGAGATCTGTGCAGCGATGTTGCCAAGAGGTCTCTTACAGAAATCTTGCCAACAGAGCTTGTATAGAGATCTTGTACAGAGATCTTGCCAGGAGATCTCTTGTGGAGATCTTGTACGGGGACCTGGTGAAGAGAGCAGAGGTCTTGCTTGGAGATTATCTATAGATAGCTTGAACAGAGATCTTACTCTCTGAGATCCCTTACAAAGATCTTCTGTGGAGATCTCGTATAGACACATTGTACAGATAGCCTTACGCAGGGATCTTGCACAGCAGCTTCTACCCAGAACCCTTCAAGGAGATCCTGCGCACGATCTTCTACAGGGATCTTCACAAAGGGAACTTGCAGAATCTTACCTCGCATCTCTTCCTTTCACTACTAGGGTCGCTCTTGTCCTGCTAGCTTGCAGCCACTGATTCTTTTAGGTCCTTTCCGCTTTTCCTGCACCTTGTCATCCTCAACTTCACTTCCGCATTATCATTCTCATCCTCATCCTCCTCAAGATCATCATCTTCCACATCATCATCCTCCACCTCCTCTTCCGCAACACGATCCTCCTCCACCTCATCTTCCGCAACGTTATCATCCTCAACATCACCGTCCGTAACATTTTCCTCCTCATCCTCATCCTCATCCTCCTTATCATCATCCTCATCATCGTCATCATCGTCATCGTCACCGTCACCGTCATCGTCATCATCATCATCATCATCATCATCATCATCATCATCCACATTCTCATATATTATCTTCCCACGCCCCCCACACTGTTTGGGGTCTCAGGCCGGGATAATTTTACTCTGCAAGCTGAACTTTCTCCCCACAGATGACCTGCGGAGGCAGCTATCCAGACGGGGAAGGAGAACCCAGGCAGTCGACCAAGGGCAAGGGATCACCTGAAACACCAATTTTTCATCCATTGGTCCATTTTTGTTCAACAGATGTGAAATTAGGGTCAGCAAGGGTGAGGAAACTACACCCACAATGACAAACGTCACTTTTAGCTCATTACATGAACTGCTGTCTACTTGATGGAACTAAGCTCTGGTTGTCCACAAAACTCCGAAATAAATCATGTGTTGGCATTTGAATACTTGACTGCCTGACCCTGGCATAGCCGCATTTACAACAGCTCACAGATACTGAACAATATCAGGCTGGTCATCAGCTGTGGGAGCCCCGGTGGACTTTACAGAGGTTCATGCTTCCTGATTTCTTGGGCATGCGGAAAAGGCTGGACATAACTGGTTTAATTTTGAATGATTTTGATTTGGCTGAGAACATCCTGAAAGGTCCCATCATGGCCAACATGCAAATCGTCCTTGACAGTATTCATGCTCAATCATGCTTGATTCCAATGTGCCTGCCATCCAAAGCTCACCCACCCGGCTTGAACGAGGTTGATACTGGTTGGGCGCCAAGTGCGGTCGCATTTCAATTAACTTGACTTGTCATTGTCTGCCTGGGTAGGTTGTGTCTAGAAAAACCAAACATGTTTTGCCCTTCTTCCAGATCCAGAGCAGGTAGGTACCAACGGTCTGCAGCTGCATTCTTGCTATTTGTTGCCTTCGGCTCCTTCCTACGCTGAAATTTGGCACAGGAAATTATATATATATAATATAATATAATATACTATAGTATAATATAAAATATATAATATAATTTAATATACTATGACTATAATATAATATAATATACTATTCCTATAATATACTTTAACATAATATAATACAATATGATTTAATTTAACTTAATATAGTATAATATAACGTAATATAATATAATATAATACAATATAAGAGAATATAATATAAGATATAATAACATATAATAGAATATAATACAATATAATTAAATACAATATAATATAACATAATATAACATAATATAATAGAATAAAATATAATATAATATAATACAATATAATATAATATTACATAATATAATATAACACAATATATTTTAATACAATATAATACAATAAAATATAACATAACATAACACAATATAATTTAATGAAACATAACATAATATAATACAATATATATTTCAATATAATATTACATAAGATAATATACTATAATAATATACTATAATAATATATATATATAATATATAAATATGTATGTATGTATGTATGTATGTATGTATAAAGATGTCAGCCTGTCAGCAAAAGCTTTGCTCCTCCATTTCCCCTTCTCAAGCCTGTCATCTAGGCTGTGAACAAGAGGGGTCCACTGAAGGACACTTAGAGCTGCCGAAGCATTTTGAGATTGAAGAGTCAGGCCAACGAGTATTGAAATCAAAAAAGGAAGACATTCACTCAGAGGACTACCAGGGAAGCTTCATATATGAATCCCTGCGGACTGACCACAACAACATTACCTAAGCTTCAAGACGCCGTGACGGTTTCTCGTAATTTTGTTGTCTCCAGTCAACCGCCCTCAACTTTGTTTGAACTTCTTTCGGAGTCTCCTCAGGAGTGCAGCAATATCCCAATCAGGCTTATGCTCCCGCAGGGCCGCCTATCAGGGCTGGAAGTCCAGGGAGGTTCAGGTTCTTCCGAAAAACATGTGCCCCTAACCGGTGAAGCTTGAAGGAAAAGATGTACTGCAATGTAAAGCAGACGCTTGAATGAATCTTTACTTCAGTCGATTTCCTACAATTTAATGTGCTGTTTCATTTGCAGCATCCGTACTGGAGGAATTATTCGACTATATGCATATACACATATACATATACATAACCATCATCATCATCTTATATATATATATATGGTCCAGTGTTCCAACCCCCCTCCCCCCCGGCCATGGTCATGGGTCAGCCATAGTACTGTGCCCCTCCCCCCCTGTGGTGTGGTGGGTGTGTGGTACTGTCCCCTTCCCCTCCCTGTGGTGTGGTGGGGGTGTGGTACTGCGTACATATATATATATATGTATGTATATATATATATATATATGTATCTGAATATATGTACATATGTGTATATAATATATGTATATATGTATGTATGTAATGTAATGTTAAGTTAAAGTAATGTAATGTAATGTATTGTATTGTATTGTATGTATGTATGTACAAATATATGTGCATATGCATACGTATATATATATATAAGCGTGTATGTATGTATCTATAATATGTATTGAAATATACAGGAAGTAGATACATAGCACATGTATATATGACTATAGGTAGCACGTAGGTACTTCGAGGGAGTATGTGTGCCACGTAGGTCGTCTAAAAGTAGCATGTACCTAGTAAATGCGAGGCTGGTAGTCAGAAATGCAGCAAAGACCTAGCAAATACGAGGGTGGACTTCAGAAATGCTGCCAATAGCTTGCAAATAGAAGGGAAGGGGGTGCAACCTGGGGACCCATACCACTGGGGGGGTAGGAACACGGAACACGAGACCATATATACACATATGTATGTATATATTTGATTCATATGCATGGCCATGCAATGGCAAGACCCAACCCGCTGCCCTTTTAGCATTATCTGTGTCAGAGGCCGGCATGATGCAGATGCCGCCAATGTGCCCAGACATGTCGCCGCCTCAGTATTGCGCTGTCATGGCACTTGCCGTGGACGCCGATCTATTCACACTTGAACTTCGCATTGCTATCTCATAGCACCTGCAAGGTATGGATGGGATCAAACTGGATACGCGGCGGCCTTGAAATGGTTCAGTTCAAGAAGCCATAGGCTTTGGAAAGTTGGCAGCCTCCAAGTGAAGAGTTTAAGGATCATCAGTTGGTTCAGGTGGCAAAGGGGATTTCTCCTTCTTGTCCTTTTTGTCAGCAGCACTTGCTTTGTGAGCATCACTTGATGGTGTTGGGAAACTTGTGAGGTGTTCTATATTATGGTCATGGGCAGTCACACACGCACACAGTACACGTCTCCACCATTCATTTTCTGAAGCTGGTCGAAGCTGGCGTGTGGACTGAATGGAGTGTTGGGTTGCAGAAAAGTAAGCAAGAGGTGCAATGCGAAAGATGCTTTGCTTTCGAACTCTTTAGAATCCAAGGCGCACGGCCAGAATCCATACTATGCGCAGTTTGGGGCCACAGATGCTGGACGTTCCAAAGAGACCCGAACACCTCCTGACAATGGAGACATATAGAGACTTAAAAAATCATGGGGACTGCATTTCCACTGAGCTGCTCAACGTTCCTCGTACAATATGGATTAAATGAACGCATCGCAGTGTGTGAGTTCGGCTTGAATTCTGTTGGATGATGAAATGTGATGCCGCTACAAATCCCCAAGACATTTTAAAACCAATTCCCACGGAAAGCTGGTCAATTTTAGCTATTCACAAGGGAACACCTGCAGCGTAGAGAGGTACACAGAGGCTGCTGCTGCAGCAGCCTGTGCTGCCACAGCAGCCTACAACCAACACATGGCCAGGCATTGGGGTTTCATCCATTGTGACTTAGTTGGAAAAGGGTATGGGAAAGGATGATCCCCACGCGTAAGCACAGGTGAGACATTAGTTGTTTGCGCGCATTGAACATTGGCATTTCTTGGAGCTAGTTGCAAAGCCATTCTATTCATTTTTCCGCATCGTTTTTTCCTCAGGTCTCTCCATTTGCCAAGGATGCATATGCAAGTATCAATCATTCAGATCAATGGCCATTTCAGGAACCTAAATTGGAGGTACCTACCATATATAAGGCCTATATAAGGCCTATGTAAGGGAATATCCCCACAAAATATGGCCTTATATGGTACAGTACCTCCAATTTAGGATCCTGGAATTCCCAGTGAATCAGATGTCATCAGTCTTTATACCACAACCAGACCTGGATTCAGGTTTGCAGCTCAAGCAGCAGCGGCATACCCACAATTCTCCATCATGCCGCCATTCTTGCCATCGCTCAAGATGGAGGCCAGGTTTTTGGCAGCGTTTTTGGTCACTGAATCACCATTGATTTTATATAATTGAACATTGCAGAAATTGAAACGAAGCTACCCAGCGGACTTCCATCCTTTTCTTTCCAGCTTCCATGAATTTCATGAATTTCATGAATTCCATGAATTCCATGATTCAGTGTCTTCATCCGTTCCTTAGCCGCTTCGTTCGTTTTGCTCAGATGCCTCCAATGGCGCCTGATGCCGCCTGGGTGCCGACATTGCCTGCTCCTCCGGCAGTGCCGGCTCCAGTGGCTTGGCTGAGCCGGGCCCAGGGGGGGAAGAAGGACGAAGATAACTAAGACAATAGCTACTATCAGTGCAAAAAATGTATATATTAATATATATATATGTATGATAACTGAAGATAACTGAAGATAACTGTACATTTTCAGTACAATCTGTCTTTAATCTGTATATATAAAGTTTCACAATAGTTTCACTGGAAGAATATGGCAAAACAGATGGGCAGAGATAATCAGAGATATACTTATTTGTTGAACTTCTTTCACCTGAAACAGCAATCAGCAAGTGGGATTACGTCAGAAACAAGGCCAGCCTGCTCAGTCGAAGCTTTGTGAAGAGCAGAACAATTGAGCGGCATGCAAACGCCACTGGGAATGCAACACTCAACTACAGAACCAATACAGACCATCTATGGACGTCGACAAAATTGGAAACCCGATCTTGAGAACGCATCGCTTTTCCCTGTATTGGAACTACATAATCCTCAACTCTACCCTTTATGAGACCTCAACAATTCTTCTTCTTCTTCCTTCTTCTTCTTCACTTTCTTGAAGGAAGTCTTGCGACTCTTTCCTAGGCTCCATTTCCAAGATGATTTGCTCAATCTCAGCAGCTACTTTCAGCTGTCCAAAGCTGCCACTGAATGTTGCAAGACGAATCTGCCAAGGCTCTTCCTGCAGAAGCGGTGCCTTGGTGACTTCACAGGATATCGGCCCTGGTTTGACGCAAGTTATGAGGTAAATGTGCAGTCAGTAGATCTAGGTTTAGCCTGCAGACATTGTATTTTTGATGTTTGTTGAGTTTCATGCATTTCTATTCTGGGACAACGACCCAACCAGAACCTTGTAGAAAACTCCAGATCCATCGCATTTTTATTGGATTAATCCACCAGGGTCTGTGTACCATTGGATCAGGAACATCGCATAGATCAACATTCAAGACCCCCAACATGGATTTCTTTGTGCCCAACTTCTTTTTGCCATAGGCTAACATAGGCTAGAGGTATGTCTTTGAATCATCAACATGGATGATTTCATACGAAACATCAAAACTATGTGATATTACGTGTATCTATGGGCAATTTTTCCGGCATTTTTCCCAAAAGCATCTCAGATGCTTGGGTTCTCGTTTGGTTTACTTTGCCGCGAGGGGAGCGAGACGGAAGCGTCGACATCATGGACGGAAAGGAAACCGTGGGAAATAGCTCATGGGGAGAGCTTCGCTGGGAGGGAGCGAGCATGCAAATCAGGCAGAAAGGATGATACGCACGGTCAAAAAAATGATTGGGGACAGATTGAGGCAGTACAAAGCCAAAACATGGGTGGAAGTGCTACAGCCCTCGTTGAATAGATACAACAACCAAGTCCATAACAGCACCAAAACAACACCAAATAATGCGCACAATCTTGATAACGTAATTCAGGTCAGAACAAATCTGATACTGAAAGAAAAGCACAACAGAAAATATCCAAACATAAGCGAAGGAGATTATGTTAAGATATTTGATAAAGGAAGGGGCAACTATGTATCAAGGAAAGAAACTAGAAGTCAATGGAGTGAAAGGAAATACAAAGTTATATTAGTCGGCCGTGATATGATGAACAATAAATATTATAAATTGGATGGAATGAGTAAAAGATATAATAGGCATGAATTATTATTGGTTGATTAGGAGCTGTTCTTCTTTCTTCTGTTTTCGCCATTCTCTTCTTTTTGTATTTATTCTATCTTTGTCTCTTTTGTATCTTGTTGTTGTCCTATTTGCTTCCCTGTTTCCTTCTCTATACCTTTCATTCTTGTCATAACATGTGTCCTTTTTTTTTGCAGTGTTCTTTTTTCTCGTATTTTCTCTTTATTGTCATCGTGCTGCTGTTTGTTTTTTCTTTGTATTTTTCAGTATTCTCTATTCTAATATTTTTTACCGTTAAAGGTGATGCTCTTTTGTGGCATCGCAATATTCCTTTCTAGTCCTACCAACAATACATTTGCTAAGACAATTCTTGTCATTTTCATTATATTCACCTTCTTTCTTTCGGGTTGCTTTCTGTTTTGGCATGGGTATTCTTCAATAAGAACTATTTTACGGTTTTCAACATCGAACTCATCAAACGATTTCATAGAGAGAGGATGGCGCTTTTGGGGATTTGCATTGTTTAAGTTTATGAAGATAAGATTTACAATCTCTTCTATGTCTTGCCATTCCTTGACTTTTCAGTTGTTGAATTTATATCCATATATCTTATATCATCTTTTCGTTACGTAGATATTTTATGGCGTAATGTCCAAACGGGAGACTTTCAAAATCTGAATACCAGTAGCGTTTATTATCGTAGTTGCTTAAAGCATATTTAGTCTGACTAATGCTATAGATTTGATGGTTTTTACTTCTGATCCTGTTAAAACCGACTTCTTCTTTACAGTTTCTATTCAATGTCTCTTCATACGTTTCGTAACTTAACTGATTGCTCACTTTATGCTTGACTACTCCTTTACTTTTCTTGTGTTCTTTCTCATCACCATATACTTTATAACAATATGCCTTCGGTTTCAATCCTATAAAGTGAGTAATTATTTTACCGTTCATTTCATCCTTGAATTTTCCTAATACCTTCTTGTTTGTTTTATCATAGTTTGGATGCTCTGGTGGATAATCACTGAAATCCATGTATTCATTTATCTCCTCAAAGTCTTCATATAAGTCATCAGTCTCAACTTTGATTACATAGCTATCAGTATCAGTATATACCAACTTAGTTTTATCATCATATTTTGTTTTCAAAACATCATAGTAAAACGAATACATGTGAATTTTAGAATAGTCCAAAATAGACATGCCCATATAAATAGGTTTGTTTAGTTCCACTGTATGCTTATCTTTTTCAACAATCACAAGGTCTTCATTTATGATATACCTGTGCTTGAATAATGGTTTATTTACCAGTTTTTGGAAGCGTTCAGGCGTATTGACTAACTCATACTCACCATGCTTTCTTACATTCTCCATGGTCTTGCCATATACACTGTTATTCATTAACTTAAACAAATCCTTTTCAAATTCATTTTTAGCATTCTTTCTCTTTTCAGTGTTGAATTCAATGAATGGTTTTAAGAAGTTTGCTTGTTTGAAACTTATTGCTCTATGGACTTTTCTAAGACTTAATCCATGCTGTAAATAAAACGTCAATGTTGATATATGTAAAACATACTTCTTTTTATCCATCACATTTAACACTAACTTATTTGTCTTTTCGTCACTGGCATCTTTTCCATAATAGTATTTGTGTATATCCTTTTGGACTTGTGAAAGCATACTCTCACTGATACTCATGACTTCAGGTGCTAATGGAAAGTCTTTATGTAAATCATGTAGTTCTTTTGGATAATCTAAGTCAACTTCTAATATATACCCTGTGTCATCATCATCGCTATATTTCATTACTCTCTTCTCATCCATTCTACGGTAATACCACTTAAAATCATCATAAGGCAGTTTCTTACACATTGCTAATCCGTAAAGGTTATTAGCGTCTAAATAACTTATGTATGATGAAGGCTTAGATTTGTCATAATCTTCATTCATGTATTTATTGTTTGCTTCTACCTTCTTAAAGGAGCACTGTGTCATTCCTCCTCTTAATCCATGTTCAATCATCTCATACATTTCTTTTATGTGTATTTGTTGTAGTCTAACTCCTGTTAATGATAAAAAGGCATTCCAAGAATAGTTAGGTAAAGTGATATAATATGCTGGGTCTAATCCATAATAGTTCAAACACATATCCCTAAAATTTTCAAAAACATCAGTCAGTAAATATACATCAGTCATCAAATACAAATCATGATACTCACCAAGAGTCTTAATGCTAAAATGTTTCCATACAATATTTGCTCTGGCGTAGTCTTTGTCAGTTATGTTTTCTTCATATAATTGACTGTAAAAGTCTTCTTTCTTTGGCAGTTTTGTTTCATCAAACTTATCCCATGAATTCATATAGCCGTAGGGATATACTCCTTTATCAGTTAGTAAATTCAAATCAGTTTTAGATTTGATGTATGGATTGGTGCTTGTATATCTGAAACGAGTGTCCCAGTCTTTTATCTTTTCATTTCCTTCGTATTTATTTAATCTAACTAACTTATCCAATGAAGCAGTTAAGAAAGCGAAACTGTCTTTAAACTGACAAGCACCGAATGAAAAGGTTATGAACTTTTCACTGCTTTGTGCTATTACATCTATTCTTTTGTTTTGGTTTAGTTCTATGTTTAGTTCATTTGCTTTTGCTATGATTAAGTGTGCGTCATAGTTTTTAAGATTATGAAAGAAGATAGGGATTTAAAAAAAACTTAAATGAATAATCGAGATTACATTTTATATGTGCCGCGCCTCTGTATTTTCCAGTGAAGTGGCAGTGGTCGCGGACTTTTGTATCGTCTTCTTGAAATTTCTTACCACAAATGGAGCAGTTTGTTGCTTGTCTAAATTCCATCTTTTGTTCATAAGTTAACTCATCCGCTGGTTTATTTACATTCATTTTTTCAAATATATCTCTCTTAATTTCAGTCAGGTTTTCTACAAACTTTTTCATACAATCCTCACCTCTGTGTAAGTATGGTTGGCATGTATTATCAATCCTGCTTACTACATTTAACTTATTTACCATATAACCGCACGGTTTATGTTCCTGATATGTGCCTTTTATTCCATTGTTAGAGTTAGTGGTTAGACATTCAAAATCGCCATAGATTACAAAAGGACAAGGCAATTTAGTATTATGTTTTTCTGATTCTATATAAGTGTCTTTATCAGGCATCTTTGTTTGTTGTCCTTCCGATGCCATACATCCTTTTTCAAGATGGTTCTTGTATGCCTTTTCTGATTGAAATGGATTTAAGCAATGGTGGCAGTAAAACTTTTTATTAGTGTTGCTACTGCTCTGACAGTTTAATAATCTACATTTGTTTTTTACTAATGCATAATGATAGTGATTATCTTCATCATAGACTTTTAACAAATCTATTTCGTATTTAGCATTTCTGTTTTTAGTGCCTCTATGTAAGATAATTTTATTATCATTTAGGCAGTCATCAGGTTCAAAAACATTTATTGAAACTAACTTGTTGTTCTCTTCAAACCTGTCTATGTCCCTATTACCCGTTGGAAAATTCACACCATCCCAGTTCAAAATATCATCTCATCCCAGTTCAAAATATCATCTTTCAATTTGCTATAGTGAAACATTTCCTCTGGGTGATGTTTGCTAATTTTGTCATAGACTACGGATTGAATACAATATTTGAAGCATTTTTGGTCTTTATTTTTGATGTTGATACATGCCTTTTTTAACTTAATCCATTCTGGTAATTCTATGTATCTACCTGCTCTTGTTGGGTCATATCTGTCATAGTGAATAGTTATTGTCAAAATCTTTTTGAAGCGTAAATTTGATGCTGATGCTTCTAAATTTTGTATTTGTAATAAGATTTGTTTAACACTGTCTTCTGATGCTTGTGTTAGTTCATCTTCATTACTGATATTAACGCGCGTTGATGGTAGAGCATACACAAGTTCCTGACTTCCAATTTCATTTCCTCCATCATCATATTCAGGTTTTTCAAATAATGCTTCCGTTCTTATGTTAAGTTTCATGCTTCTATTCTTTCTTAGAAATTCTAACAGTCTTTGTTTTTGATGAGCAATCATTTCCAAACCTCTTTCTCCTTCAAAGTGTTTATTTTCTAAAACTATTGAATTAGCATATCTTCTAAATGCTGATTGAATATCTCTGACCCTAAATTTGTTTTGTATTGCGTGTTTGCTTAGTAAGTTTCTGACTTTTCCTTCACTAAACGCATCCTTTGCCTTGTTTAAAGCATAACTTCTGTATTCATTGGTTTTCTCTACTGATAATAGTTTCTTTGTTAAAACATTTGATACGGGTTTGTCTTTGTTGTATCTAATTTTCTTGTTGTCTATTACTATTGTTTTCAATTCTTTTCTTCCTCTTTTTGGTATTTCTGCTAAATCATTACTCAATAAATAGTCTATAACTTTTTTCATCATATAACAGTATATATTTTATTTAGTTAATTTATCTTTTAAGTAGTTTTTTAAAGAATGCCTTAATTTAATCTTTGAATATATACTTAAAGAATAGTTATTTAAGTATATTAGTAGGATGGATTGTGTGAAGGAGTTACCTGTTGATGTGCTGACTAAAACTGTGTCTTATAAGATTGGAGACCCTAAATATTTGAAATTTAAATATAATCATATTGAGGCATTAAAGAGAATACAAAACAAATATAAGATTTCAAGACTTGGTCCTAAAATAACAAGACATTTGAAATCAAGAAAAAAAATATATGTAATTGAGTACTGTATTATGAGAGAGGGAGTGCCATTTAGTTTGAAAAGTATAGAAGACATAATAAAAGAAGAACAAGAAGAATTACTAACTTTGATTAAGACAAAGTAGAAGATGATTCAAATTATAGAGTTAAACTTGATATTGAAGTTCAATTAGTGGCAAAACTCCCAGAAAAGGAATATGGAGAAAATGAATTTAGTTATAGAGAGATTTATTTTATGAATGACTTTGATGAATATGTAGATGAAGATAATATAGATGAAATATTAGAGAAAGCAGTTGAAGAAATAAAAACCGACATAGAAGAAGACCGAGATAAAGATAGTATAATAGGAATACAGGCATTTCATTTTAAATTAGTAATTATTGACGACATGTACTACTAACAATTTCTAATAATATTTATCTATTAGAATTATGTATTTGAAAGATGGGATTATTAAAGACTAAGGAATAATATTTATTGTTGTTTGTTGCTTTGTTCTTTATATTGTTCTTTGCTTTGTTTGTTTTTTTTTGTTTGTTGGGTTGTTGTTTGGTTTTGGGTATGGAATGGATGAGGTGATGATGTATTGACTGCTATGTTTTTGTGAAATGGATGAGGCAATAGATAGTTAGTAGTTATGATTTATGAGGAATGAATGAGATGATGATATGGTATGTAGTGATGATTTTGTGGAATGAATGAGGTGATTGATGGTAGGTAGTGATGATTTTCAGGAATGAATGAGGTAATTGTGGTTTGTTGTTATGTTTTTTTTGTGAATAATTTTTGGGTTGTTATACTGCTATAATATGAGTTTAGAATATTCTTAGGATCAATCTTTTATACATTTTTTGGGTGGGGTGGGGTGAGTGGGGTGGGGCGGGGCTAATAACGTTCCTTGGCATTTGCACACCGACATGATGCTACGTCAGAGATGGGGTCCTTGGCACTTGCACACCGACATGATGCTACATTAGAGATGGGGTGGGGTGGGGTGGGGCTAATAACGTTCCTTGGCATTTGCGCACCGGCATGATGCTACGTTAGAGATGGGGTGGGGGGGTGGAGCTAATAACGTTCCTTGGCACTTGCACACCGACATGATGCTACGTTAGAGATGGGGTTGGTGGGGCTGATGGAACATGTTGCTGGGTGGTAGACGGTATGTGGAAAAGACCTGGCAGGGTGGAAAGTCGGCGTTGCTCTTTTCAGTTGCCGAATGACTTGCAAAAGTTTCCCATTCATTCATAGTTTCCAACTCATGGTTTCCGACACATGCTTTCCAAATCACGTGCCTTAGTTTCCAAATCATAGTTTCCAAATCCGCTGTTCCCAGTTTTCAAATCTGACCTCATAGTTTCCAAATCATGGTTTCCAAATCCGCTGTTCCCAGTTTCCAAATCTGACCTCATAGTTTCCAAATCATAGTTTCCAAATCATAGTTTCTAAATCCGCTGTTATAGTGTCCAAATCACATGCCTTAGTTTCCAAATCATAGTTTCCAAATCCGCTGTTCCCAATTTTTCAAATCTGACCTCATAGTTTCCAAATCATAGTTTCCAAATCTGCTGTTCCCAGTTTCCAAAAATCTGACCTCATAGTTTCCAAATCATAATTTCCAAATCCGCTGTTATAGTTCCAAATCCGCTATTATAGTTTCCAAATCACGCGCTGACCCTTGGCGAGAGCTCCGTTGGGAGGCGGCGAGACGGAAGGGTGGACATCGTGGACGGACAGGAAGCAATAGCTTGGAAAGCTCCGTTGGGATGGAGCGAGGCGGAAGCCTGGACATCGTGGACGGACAGGAAACTGTGGGAAATAGCTTTGGGAAAGGTCCGGTGGGAGGAAGCGAGACGGAAGCGTGGACATCGTGGACGGACAGGAAACCGTGGGAGCTTGGGAAAAAGTTCTTTGCTGGAGTCCGGAGTGGTTTTCATTTTGCACGGCGTTCTGTCCATCGATGCTTGGTTTTCGCTCGCTTCGCAGCGAAGGCAACTAAACGAGAACCCAAGCATAGGATATGCATCAGCGTGAACGGACAGGTGGGGAAATAGCTTGGGAAGAGCTCTGCTGGGAGGGGGTGGCACTGAAAATGCGGAGCTGTTGGCACGGGGTTTTGCACAGCGCAGCTTTTACACAGAGGAGCTTTACACAGAGGAGCTTAACATTGAGGATCTTTCACACAGAGAAGCTTGTACACAGAAAGGACTTTACACACAGAGTCTTTTACACAGAGAAACTTTTACAGGGGAAAAGGTCTTACACACAGAAGCTTTTACACAGAGCAGCTTTTACACAAAGTAGCTTTTACACTTAAAAGCTTGTACGCGCAGAGGCTTTGACACAGAGAAGTCTTTCCACAGAGGAGATTTTACAAAGAGAAGCTTGTACACACACAGAGGAGCTTTTACACACAGATGCTTTTACACAAAGAAACTTTTACCCAGAGCAGCTTCTACACACAGAAGCGTTTACACACAGAGGAGCTTTACGCACAGAGGCTTTTACACACAGAAGCTTTTACACGGCAAAGCCTTTACACAGAGAAGCTCTTACACACAGAAGTTCCTAAACAAAAAAGCCTTTACACAGACACTTTTACGCACAGAAGCTTTTACACACAGACACGTTTACCAAGGGAGTGTTTACACACGGATGCGTTTACACACACAAGCCTTTACGCACAGAAGCTTTTACGTGGAGTAGCTTTTACACAGAGAAGTCTTTACACGGAGAAGTCTTGACGCAGACAAGCTTGTACACACAGAGGCTTTTACAGAGAGAAGTCTTTTTCACAGAGAAGCGTTGCCGTTTACACAGAGGAGCTTTTACACAGAGAAGTCCTTACACAAAGGAGATTTACACACAGAAACCTTTACACACAGACGCGTTTACACACAGGATGTCTTACACACAGAAGCGTTTACGCGGCGCATAGAAGCTTTTACACACAGAAGCTTTTACACAAAAAAACCTTTACACAGAGAAGTTTTTACACCACACAGAGGCTTTTGCACAAGGAAGCTTTTACACAGGAAAGCTTTTACACACAGAAGCTTTTACACAGAGAAGCTCTTTTTTCCGACAAGTCTTACACAGAGGAGCTTTTACGCACAGTCTTTATACAGAGGAGTTTTTGCACACACAGTTTTTACACACAAAAAACGTTTACGCACAGAGGAGCTTTACACACAGAAGCTTTTACATGCAGAAGCTTCTGCACGGGAAAGCCTTTACACAGGGAAGCTCTCACACACACACAACCTTTTACACACAGAAGTTTTTACACAAAAAAGCCTGTACACAGAAACTTTTACACAGAAACTTTGACACACAGACGCGTTTACACACAGGAGCCTTGACACAAGGACGCGTTTACACACATAAGCCTTTACGCACAGAAGTTTTTTTTACACAGAGTAGCATTTACACAGAGAAGTCTTTACACAGAGATGTCTTGACACAGAGAAGCCTGTACACACAGAGGCTTTTACAGAGAGAAGCCTTTTATACAGAGAAGTCTTGACACAGAGGAGCATTTACACAGAGAAGTCCTTACACAAAGGAGATTTACACACAGAAGCTTTTACAGACAGACACGTTTACACACAGAAAGCTTTTACAAATAGAGGCCCTTACGGCACGCAGAAACTTTTACACAGAACAGCCTTTACACACAGAAGCTTTTACACAAAAAAGCCTTTACACAGAGAAGTTTTTACACCACACAGAGGCTTTTGCACAAGGAAGCTTTTACACAGGAAAGCTTTTACACACAGAAGCTTTCACACACAGAAGCTTTTTACACCGAGAAGTCTTACACAGAGGAGCTTTTACGCACCGACGCGTTTACACAGAGAAGCCTTTACACAGAGGAGCTTTTTGCACTCAGAAGCCTTTGACGCACAGAAGCTTTTGCACAGAGTAGCTTTTACACAGAGAAGTCTTACACAGAGAAGCTTTTACAGACAGACGCGTTTACACAGAGAAGTCTTTACACAGAGGAGCTTTTACGCACAGAAGCGTTTACACAGAGAAGTCTTTACACAGAGGAGCTTTGGCACAGAATCTTGTACACACAGACGCGTTCACACACAGAAGGTTTTACAAACAGACAACTTTACGACGCACAGAACTTTACATAGAGCAGCTTTTGCGCAGCGAAGCTTGTACACATAGGGGAGCTTTTATACACAGAAGCTTTTACACAGAAGCTTTTACACAAAAGAAGCCTTTACACAGAGGAGCTTTTAGGAGCTTTTACACACAGACGGGTTTACACAGAGGAGTCTTTACACACGGAGGCGTTTGCACAGCGAAGCTTTTACACACAGAAGCTTTTACACAGAGTAGTTAGTTTTTACACAGAGAAGTCTTTACACAAAGAAGTCTTGACACGGAGAAGCTTGCACACACAGAGGCTTTTACACAGAGAAGCCTTTTACACAGAGCAGCTTTTTCACAGAGGAGCTTTTACACAGAGGAGCTTTTACGCAGAGAAGCTTGTACACTCAGAGGCTTTGACACAGAGAAATCTTTTACACAGAGAAGCTTTTACACACAGAAGCTTTTACACAAAAACTTAACACAGAGGAGCTTTTACACACAGAAGCTGGTACGAAAAGAAGCTTTCACAAACAGAAACTTTTAACACACAGAGGACCTTTTTTCACAGAAGCTTTTTTTATGCACAGAAGATTTACACAAAAAACCTTCACACAGAGAAGTTTATACCCATAGAAGCTTTTACATACAGACGCTTTTACGCGAAGAAACTTTTACACACAGAAACTTTTGCACAAAAGCTTTGCACACAGAAGTTTTCTCACAAAAAAACTTTACACAGAGGAACTTTTACACAAAGAAACTTGTACGCACAGACGTGCTTACACACAGTAGCTTTTACGCAAACAAGCTTTTGCACAGAGAAGTCTTTACCCACCTTTCATCGTGTCTCATTTTTCATGATCATTCACCATCTGTCATCTTCATATCTTTGTTTTCATGCTCTTTTGTTCAACTCGTTTCGTCGTTTAGTTTTCATTTCGCACGGTATTCTGTCCGTCCACGCCTCGTCCTCGCTGCCCCTGCGGCGAAGCAAACTAAGCGAGAACCCAGGAATAATAGCGACTAGAAAGATGGGATAGAGTTAATTACATTAGCAGAAATAGCGACTAGAAGAGTGTAGACGTGGCTGACACAGCATGCTGTGGTGAATTGTGGCCCCTGATGCCATCAGTGCGCACGATGTTTCAGCAAAGATCTTCGACGATTTCGTGCCACAACAAGACTTTTCAAAAAAAGGCGCGCTGTGCGCCGTCTTGCTTTTGGGTTCTCTGGCCCACCTTGTTTGAGTCATACCGAGTCATACCTCACATCCAAGCCTTTTGAACGGTGACTGCAACAGCTCCTTGCCTGGACAGCCCTCCCCAAGGCCCCAATGGCCCCGACAGTGGCACCAGTCTGAATCCTTAGAAAACATTTAAATTGCATTGATGGATGTGCAAGAGGATTAACTGACGCGGGTCAATCATGTTATGGTCATGAGGTCCAAATATCTAAATTTGTTCCCGAAGATAAGTACAGAACACGTAGGGCAAGGCTTGCGGAGCTTGGTATTTGCGGGCCCAATTTGCATTGCTGATTTAGCAGCAGTTTCCTGAAGTTTGCAGTTTCCTTTCGGGGAGAAAGAGTCCCCGGCTCTGTGCCCTGAGGCTCAGAACCCTGTGCCTTTGCCGCCGATGCCAAAGGCAGGGACCTGAGACACCGATGTCAGAAATTCCAGCAGATAAACTTGTTGGATTTTGTTGGCTAGTCCAGAACAGAACAAAACAACAGCTTTTGGTAGCAAGAGATTGCGGCGTTCTAATTTGCTGCAAACTGTGCTGGACACCTTTGGTCCCATACGGTGGCCGTAAAAATCGTTGGACTGACCCCACTTCAGATTATATTTCTAACAGAGGAACCTTGGCCTACTGGCTCTCAATAGAGTCTCCACGGACCTGACTCAGCCTGACTCATCTAAAACCGCCCGCAGCTTGATGCTCCGCACCACGAGGGCCCTGCGCTGACGCCATTGCCTGCTGGACCCGTGTCTCCCAAGAGCGCAATGGTCACTGGCTTAGGGGCAGAACCTGTTGGACATATCGGAATCTTTGGACTGAGGGGTTTAGCCAAATGTAAGCCGCGCCCTTTTCCATGTCCCCAAGACTAGGGCAAGGGTGATGGGATTATGAGTTTGGAAATGCAGTGTGCTTCGATCGAGACACCAGCTGCTCAATCCTCCCTTTCTAAACGAGTTTCTGCTTGTCGGGAGAGGCTTCAGAGAAGCAGAAAGCAACCAACAAGGCACCGATGGGGGAGATGCAGAGATCAACCTGTTGTGACTCCGGTATCTTTAAGCTGTGCAGAGCTTCGAGTCTGTTTTATCCACAAGGTAGACAGGCGGCCCAACAGGAAACAGTGCACAGCAGAGCATCAAAGAACGGAACACTTGTAGCAAAACAACCCGCAGGAGAATACTCGCTACTTCAAGGCATGTTGCACTCAGGGCACTGGTGCGTTGGAATTAAGGAAACCTGTTGGCAAATTGAAAGGTCGCTAACCGATAGGGGTTTTGAGGGCATGCGGTCCACTCTTAAGCCAGATAAGCCAGCTCAACAAGTCTATAGGATCCTGGCTTGAAAGGATGTTTGAAAGCTTTCCCGTTCTGTCACAGAAGGGGCGGGCAGTTGAATGCGTGCTACTTTTGTTACTTATATTTGATTTCAGTTTTTCAAAGGAAAAGACTGGTGGCAAAGTCAAAGGAAGGTGCGGGTGCTCAGTTGGGGCATGGTGGCCCGTGGCTGCCACGGGCAATGTTTTGAAGGGGCGCTCCAGTGCCTCTCGCATGGCCAGCATCGCCTCAAAGATACAGTATTCACTTTATGCCTTCGGCTTTTACAAGTTAGGCAGGGATGGAGTAAAGCCTTCCAGAGGAAGGCCTGACACAAAAAGGCAAGCTTGGAGTGGCTTGGATTACCACAAATCACGAAAGCTAGCTTGTGCTAGGTGAAGTTGCTCTTGCTTTAGAAACCAATAGGCAGGCACCAGGACTGTTGGAAACCCTGAAACTTTCAAGTTAGACCCCCTCTGCCAGGGGCAATCATCATCATCATCATCATCATCATCATCATCATCATCATCATCATCATCATCATCATCATCATCATCATACTACATATGTTGCATGGTCTTGAACATCTTTCGCATGCATGCTGCAGATCCGGGTGTCCTTTTTTTAAATTATCTTGCGTTTTTTACTTACAAAACCTGGGGAGAGACGATTACTGCATTGGGGGGTTTTCGCTTGCTGGACCCAATAGATATTGCGACCCTACAGCAGCTCTGCTCATCATAATCATCATCCTCAGTTTCATCCTCATTCTCATCCTCAGCATCCTCATCATCCTCGTCATCCCCATCATCCTCATCATCATCATCGCCCTCATCATCCTCATCATCCTCTCTGTCCTCATCATCGTCGTCATCAACTCATTCCTGTTGCCATCACTTTCGTCATCATCAGTTTAGCAACCTCATCAACATCAAAAGACTGGCACTACTGTGTGTGACTTGCAGCCGTTTGTGACTTTCAGCAACTCCAAAACGCTGCGTGAGACCGTTGCTGCATTCCGACTTCACCTTGCTGTTCCCCCTTCACGATTACCACCCTGCCCCAGCCATGCTAGCTTTCGTACCTCCCCCCTGGCCTCAAGTCTCGAGGAGTTACATGGGGCTTCAGCTGTGAGTACAGGCTTAGGAGGAACACGACTGTACTTGTCAGGCAAATCTTGGTGGGGACAAAAGCAACAATTTGATAAAATTGATAGATCGGATATATCGGATATGTTTGCTCAGGATCGGTGGCTATCAGAACAAGGAGAACATTCAAGGACAAGATGTGCATGAGGCGCGGGGATGAAGCCGACGTCGGATAACTCGCCATTCTTCAAGGAGCAGTGTTGCATATTGTAATTCGTATACCGTCGACTTTGGTAGTGTGCACTTGTGACGCTTGAAAGAGTGGAATGGTGTGGGTTCATGTTTCTTTGCAAGTTTTTTTGAAGTACTGCCAAGAAAGGGATGGAACTTGCTTGACGGGAACAGATCTTCAAACAATTCACCACAAGAGCTGCACTCTGTCCTTGCACCAACAGACATTTGTGGCTTGAACAGGTTGGATGGTCCGGTGATTGAGACTGAGGCGGCGAGTGAAATCAAGATCGCTGAGGGATGAAGAGTTCTGGGGCATTCCCGGAGCTATGATTTTGATTTGTTTGGGACGAAAATCCCGGAAATGGTATCGTATCGTTGTTGTATTGTTTTGTAGCTCCAGTGGCAGTCACAGACCAGCAATCCATGAACATATCATGCTCCTGAAAGGGTAATGCGCACTTGGTTTTCGTCGGGCAAGTGATTGCAAAGGGT
Organism: Cladocopium goreaui; assembly: GCA_947184155.2. Taxonomy (NCBI): domain Eukaryota; class Dinophyceae; order Suessiales; family Symbiodiniaceae; genus Cladocopium; species Cladocopium goreaui. The sequence goes on along the minus strand of CAMXCT020006669.1, from coordinate 325,660 downwards.
GCTAGGACAGAATGCTGGAAGCATTTACCACAGTGTTTTTTCTAGAACAAGGATGAACAAGGCAGACTTTTCATGCTGTATGCGTGACTTGCCAGGACAGCGTCGCGGCTGAGCATAGATGGCATAGTAATCATAGATTGAAGGTGACTGTTAGATGTTAGGAGCACTGGGGCGATGATTGAAACGTCGAATCTCCCAGCATGAGCCCTTCTGCCGGGTTGGTGGCAATGTTTGGGCGTGTTTGGGTGCCTGCATTGTCGCTGGCAGTTGGGATGCACTTATGTTGGATGCTGGCGTTTTTTGGCCCTGAAGATGCAAAATCTCTGGGCAGGCACAAAGATGAAATTGGCAGAGCTTGACAGAAGGTTTTTTGTCAATTTATGTTTGCGTAGCTATGCGGCACATTCACATATACATGTATCACATCCCCATAGACACATTAGTCACGAAGTCTGTATTGAGTCTTTACTGCGGCTAAATATCCACCCGGCTTATTCGGTCAAGAGGTGAAGCCAAGAAAAGCTCAGCTCATGCCTGGGGGCATGAGAGTGTTTTGCCCGCAAACCAGCGAATTTTTAATTAAATGAACGTGTAGGCGATGGAGCATGCGGCTTTGTCAAATCGAAAGGTATTGCAACTGTTCGTTCCTTATGTTTCTTTTTGTTTGCGTGAACTGCTGGAAAAAGCCGCCATCAGTTTTTGATGCAATGATATAGAAGGCTGTCCTGGTTGTCCTTAGAGCAGCCAATGCTTTGACTTTAGCGCAGGGCTGCCGAAGATGAACTTGCCAAAGAGTGTTTTTTGCTGGTAGAAAGCTGGTAGAAATGGTAGACATATCACCTTCCTTACCCAGCTTCTAGCTGTGACCCAGAATCCAAACTGTACATGGTCTGAAGATTTTTGAAGTGGGGGGGAAATTTAAAGCCAAAATCGATATTGGTAGTGGTTACCCTCGCTTGAAGTATCTGCTTTAGATTTGTTTGATGCTCGGGGGCCCTAGAACGGAGAGAGTTGACAGTGAAGCGTGACCAATCCACTACCGAGACCCCCGTTTGTGCTGGATTATGTACTTTAAAGTTCGCTTTTTGATTTGTTTTTGGTACTTGTTGACTTGACATCCATCTTCCGTGCATCTACACGCTTCTTATGTGCGAAATCCAGGAAGAGAGGTTTTGTGGCAGCCCTGCAACTCTATGCTCGAGCGTGACTCCAATGGTGGAGTCTTTGCTCAGTGATTTCAACCTACTGTTAATGTCGACAGTGTTTCGATCCTTTCGCTGGGATGACTGGAAGTGCCTTTGTTGCAGAACTGACACCGACCAAATCTGTACTCCTTGTGTGGATTGTTGTTCCGAACGTTCTTGCGTTAACGTAGCGTAAGCTCCTCAATTCTTGCGTGATGCCGAGCGTGTATTGATGGAGGCTCATGTGCAAATGGCAGATAATAAGACAGCGTTTGGGAGGCAGTTTGGCACACGCAAGTCCTCATGATGCAATGGTCACTCAGATGTGGTGGTGTGCGAGTCAGAGGCTTGTCTAAATAATTCCAAACACGCATCTGACCACAACATGTATCGTAAGCTTTTGTGCTCTGTCAACTCAAAGATGAGCCAGATGTGAGACTAGCAGTGACTATAGGAGGTGGTTAGATTGTGAAGTATACCTTGGCAAGTATTTCTCGAGAGGCTGCAAGATCCTTGTACGAAAGGCCATCTTGAGGGATCCTGCCAAACGACACAAGTACCCCACGTGTACAAAGTATATCAAAGTTTGCATGATATATGGTCTTATATGGTCCATATATGGTAGAATTTCTACTGCTTTGATAGATGTGCGCCTCGTACGCATGTTGGCTTCAAGCGGAAGTGAGCGGCTTTAAACTGGCCCCGCGCCTGGTCGGGGGATTTTCCAGGTACATTCGCTGATAATTTCAAGTTTTGATCACTTTGGCCTTAGAAAGATCAGCGTCAGCCAGCAAATTCCATGAAGATTTTGATGTTTCTCCAAATACGCGATTTTGTTCTATCATGGACTCCTTTTGCCGGGAGGCCAAAGTGATGGACAATGCTTCAGTGCAGTACGAGCACAAACTGTCTGAAGCTTGGATGACTGCTCACTTTGGACATCGCGGTTGTGGATTCTAGGCCCTGAGAAACATTGAGTTAGTTTCATATGTGGAAAAGTTGCAAGATTGCTTTCCCGTTTTTGCAGGTAGATCAGTACCTCTTACAACATCAATGCAAGTTGATCCCTCCATAAGGTACCGACCATCTCGGATGATCTACCCTGGTAGTAGGTGCATGAGTCGTGGGTGCGGCAGCAGCCGGGAACATTTGTGGACACTGAAGGCCAAGTTTTCAGTGCAAAGCCTATGCACTAGTTGCTTCATTTCGGACAACGCAACCAGGTCGCTCTCAGCACCATCTATGTTCCCCAAACCGCACAGATTTTTCCTCAAACAGCGTGTCCACACTGAGGGGTTCTTACGGTAGGTATTAAGGCCGGGGTTAGATCAGGGTACGCCATCTAGCTTGCGGCATTTTTCCTGTATATTCTCGCATAAAATGGCTCTTGTGACATGTCCATGTGCATTTCGACTGCGCAGGCTCGTGCAAAGTGGTTGTCGCGCTCCTGGGGCGCGGCATTTTCCTGTAAATTCTCGCATCTTGTCACGTGTCCATGTGCATTCCGGCTGCACAGGCTGGCACAAAGTGGTTGTTGCGTTCCTAAGACGCGGCATTTGTCCTATTCTCGCAGAACATGGCTCTTATGAGATGTCCATGTGTATTTCGACTGTGTGGATGGCAGTTTAAAATTGCTCTTGTGAGCCGTCTCTGTGCATTTGGATTGCGCAGGCTCGCACAACGTCTGCACCGCGGGGTTCATAAGCTCTGGGTCCGCGGCATTTTCATTCTAAGTTCTCGCATAAACGGGCTCTTGTGGAGATCGTGCTTAATTTTTTTTAGAGGTCGTTGCATTCTCCTGTACGGGTCCTTAACAGAAGATCTTGTGGAGATCGTGGTGAGATCCTCTCCTGGTACCTCCTGCATGAGGAGCTTGCAGATGCCATGTCTATAGAAGTGCTTGTATCAAAGCTCTTCCTTCTGGGAGCCTCTTGGGAGGTTCTTGTATCAAGATCCTATAAGATCCGCTCCAGCAGCAGGTCCTTGTATGACGATCTTGTGAGATTTTCTTAGGGGTCCTTGCATGAAGATCTTGTTCAAGGTCTTTTACAATTCCTTGTGCGAAGATCTTGTGGAGATCCTAGTGAAATGCCGTCAAAGGCCTTTGCATGATCTTGTACAGGTCCTTGTGAGCAGCTCTTGAAGAGGTCCTGGTTGCATCAAGATCTTGAAGAGGGTCCTGCTGCTGCATCATGTCTAACCTCATCTGTTACTGTTCCATAGCTACTGTTGCTGGTCCCTGCTACATTGACTTCCTACCCCCCACAAGAGCCACTTCATAGGGAAATTTAGGTAAAATGCCACTCACACTGTTTGGGGCCTCTTACCGATGTAATGGATGTTTTTTCAGTTTTACGTGACCGGATGTTTCATACAACCGGATTCAAAAGAATTTCGGCGGTATTAAATCTCATATACCAGATAGTGCCCGGCACGCGCCGGGGCGGAAGTTTCGAAAATAAGAAGTGGCTACAGGAAATCAGTTGCCTATGAATGAATGATTGAATGGGTCGATGAAACTGAATCAGCAAGCCATTGATCAATGAACGGATAAAAATCATGAGTCGGCGAACCAATGAATCAGCAAACCACTGATCAATGAACGAATGAAATCATGAGCCGGTGAACCAATGAATCAGTGAACCAGGGGGTCGATGAATGGATGATGCAGTGAATCCATGCATCAACGAACCAATGAACCAGTGAGCCAATGAATGCATGAATGAGCGAGTGAGTGGGTGAATGAATGAATGATCGAATGAGTCGATGAATAAATCAAACAATGATTCAATGAAACAATGAGCCCATGAATCGACAAATCAATGAAGCAATGAATCAATGAATCTTTGATCTAATGAACCAATGAATCCATGAGCGAACGCATCAACGAATTAACGAACCAATGAGACAATGAGCCTATGAATCAAAGAACCACTGAATCAGCCAATGAAGAATGAATGAATCAATGGCTCAGTGAAAAGAACAGTCAATGAACCAATGAATCAGTGAATGAACCAATGAATCAGTAAATCAATCAGTGAATCAGTGAGTCAATGAGTCAGTGAATCAATGAACCAGCGAGTCAACGAATCAATGAATCAGTGAATGAACGAATGCATGAATGAATGAATTGCTGGATGGGTGGATGGATGGATGGATGGATGGGTGAGCTACTGTTTCTTTGCTGAGCCTTTTCTTAACTGAGCGACCTCTTCGCTGAGGCGCCTCTTCCCTCAGCTATTTCTTCTCTGAGCAGCCACTTATCTGGGTTACTTCTGCTCTGAACTGCCTCCCAGCTACCTCTTCTGTAGCTTCTGCAACCCAATGCTTCTCTTTGCGCAGCTGTTACAATGCGTTTAGCAGCCTCCAGCTGCAATTCCGCATAGCACAAGAGTAGCACTATGATCAAAAACTACCTCGTGCAGCTGTTACAATGCGTTTAGCAACCTCCAGGTGCAATCCCGCTTGCCAGGAGCGTCGCAGCTCATGATTTGCTGCGCGCAGCCGTGCGAATGCGTTTTGCCACAGCCGGTTGCAAACCCGCATAGCAGGAGTGCGGCACCAAATCAGCCAACATTCGCATAAATCCGGGGCTGCGCCGAGAGCCTCAGTTTTTATCGGTTTTTATGTGAAATCGAGCTCTCGCCTCAGTCTGGTGCGCATTTTGCCGGCCTCATCTTTCAAAAGTGATACGGGCATGCCAGTTTTTAAACATTTTGAAATGCAAATCGAGCTCTCGCTGCAGTCCTGTGCACGTTTTGGCGACAACTGTCCCAGATCGAGGCCCGCAGCAGCGGAAACAAAGACTTCGGCGACCATGATGCTGACGTGGGGATGACATGATGACAAGACTGCCCCTGGACATTCGTCCGTAACTCGGAAGTTTTCGAACTAAACTTCCCGTCGTTATTGCAAAACACACACACAGACATACATACATATATATATATACATATATATATATGTATATATATATATATCGATATCTGTGTTCCATGCTTTATTACATTGTATACTGTTTTACTTATATAGCATTATATTTTTGAATTTGTATCACGTATATGTATGTATATAAATATACATACACATAATATTTTGCGCATTTTGTTTTTGGTACACCGTATATTTTACAAACCATGTTATTCTTAGTTGTGGTAGTTGTAGTAGTTGTTGTAGCTGTAGTAGTAGTAGTAGTAGTAGTAGTAGTAGTAGTAGTAGTAGTAGTAGTAGTAGTAGTAGTAGTAGTAGTAGTAGTAGTAGTAGTAGTAGTAGTAGTAGTAGTAGTAAGTAGTAAGTAGTAAGTAGTAAGTAGTAAGTAGTAAGTAGTAAGTAGTAAGTAGTAAGTAGTAAGTATTAAGTAGTAAGTAGTAAGTAGTAAGTAGTAAGTAGTAAGTAGTAAGTAGTAAGTAGTAAGTAGTAAGTAGTAGTCGTAGTAGTATTTTATTCGTCTTAGTCGTTTTACTCTTATTCTTAGTAGTATTCATGTAGTCGTAGTAGTAGTCCGGTAGTAGTCTTCGTCTCTCGCTCTTATTATGACTGCTTGAGTCTTATTCTTAGTAGTAACTGGTACTTATTCTTCTTCTTCCCTGTCTTCTTCTCTTCGTCTTCTCCTTAACTTCTGTCTTAGTCGTCTTATCTTCTTTCTTATTCTGTATTCTTCCCGTTTCTCTTCTTCTTATTCCGTCCGTCTTCTTCTTCTTCTTCTTCTTCCTTCCCTGTGTTCTTCCGTCTTGTCTTCTTCTTCCCTTCTCCCTTCTTCTTCTCTTCTGTCTTCTGATGAGTAGTAGTAGTAGTAGTGGTCGTAGTAGTAGTAGTAGTAGCAGCAGTAGGAGGAGGAGGAGTAGTAATAGTAGTAGTAGTAGTAGCGGTAGTTGTTGTTGTTGTTGTTGTTGCTGTTGCTGCTGCTGCTGCTGCTGTTGGTGTTGGTGTTGGTGTTGTTGTTGTTGTTGTTGTTAATATAGTTGTTATATAGTTATGTGTAGTATTCATTGTCGTATTTTTTAAGGCGCATCATTCGTCACATATATAAAATATTTTAGTTTTTGTTTCTAAATTCCTATGTTGCCTCCTTTCAATTATTTTGGGGTGCCACGGTCTTTCCGCGCGTCCACAGGTTTGGGCCAAAAACGCGTTATGACCTGCCGCAGCGGCACAAGGAGCCCAAACCTGTAGAACCAGGGTTTCACTGTGTTTCCATGGCGCAAGGTCACAAGGTAAGAGAAATTTGATTCCAAGGTTTGCGAAGACTCTATCTTTGCGTTGTCCAGATCATGGTAC
>CAMXCT020006669.1:279199-314199 GCA_947184155.2 Cladocopium goreaui | reverse complement strand
CAAATTTTTCGTTCAAACTTTTTCGTTTTTTTGTGTTTCATTTTTTAATTCGGTTTTTTGAATTTGTTCCTTTTTTTCCTGTTTTTTTTTTGGCGTTTTCTTTTAATTATTTTTTTTGGATTTCGTTGCGGAACGCGTGGATTTTTTCAGTTGTTTTTTTGTTTTTTTTTTGAATTTTTGAAAAAATCAGAATTATTATTATTTTTTGGCAAGGATAGCAACTTTTAGGAGTAGCCCTTTGAGGAGTATCCCAGGGATCTTTAATGACACTGCACTACACTCAATTACATTCAAGTACACTACATTACACTACGCTACACTACACTACACTACACTACTTTACACTACACTACACTACACCACACCACACCACACGACACCACACCGCACCACACCACACCACACGACACTACACTACACTACACTACACTGCACTACAGCTACAGCTACAACTGCAACTACGCCACTTTACACTAGACTACACTAGACTACACTACACTACCCTAAATTACATTACACTACGCTCATTACACCACGACAAATGCAACTGCAACGACACTACACTAATTACACCACACCACAACTACAACTCCACTACACTACAGCCACAACTACAGCCGCACTACACCACACTACATCCAGCAGTTGTAGGTGAGGTGACCGACCAGGTGACCACTGCAACCATTGCAACCACTCTTAAAAACACAGCTCCAGCCACCTTTCGGTCCATCAGTGGATTCGCTCTGCCATCCGGGATTCACAGCAACCAACCTCTCCTATGGGTTTCCTATTTTTGAAACTTCCGCCGCCGCCTTGTGCGGTACTACTGGTAATTGTTTTTTACGACTTGAGTACGATAACTGATAACTTTAGAGATGTGTTTTTTCGTAGGGGCGGTAGTGACCAAACTGGAAAGATTCGAATATCTTTGCATCTTTGTGATTTTGCAGCAACCGTGGCTCAGAGCATGAGATTTCACAGACACTTCCTGAAGCATGTTGCAGTATTGGATTCGAGCTTTCAGAGCTTTCTGTTTGTTTCTGCTTGGTTTCTGGACTCTGCTCGTTTTAAGAGATGTTGGCTGTTCGCTCCGGTGCGCACATGTGACTTGTACAGAGGATTGTTTCATCATCCATGAAGGTTGCTGCTTCGCAGGCGCTTCCTGCTGGAAGTCCATCGCACTTCATACGAGTTCATTTGCAGACTCCTTTCCTGTTGGCTAGTTTTGCACACAACAGCACAGGGCGGTTCAAGTGCTGCTCAGCGTGATTATTTGATTCAACGTGAATGATGCTGGTGCAACCTTCAGCAGAGTCTGCAGTTTGTTGATGAAGTTATGAACATGTTCCCCTTGTCGTATCAGAAGCAGCTTCCCCGTGCAAGGCCCTTCGGAAACACACCATCATGGCGAGTGTCCCAACAACTTGCCAGCCTTGCAACGAGTGTTTTAAAGCGTGGAAACTCAGGGGTGAGTTGGAGTGGTATTAGGATGTAATAGGGGATTCAGATGCCGCTTGACAACCTTTGGAAGTGGACCACTGTCGCTTGGCAGTTTGCAAACACATTCAGGTGAAAGTTCTCTCTGGAGGGATGAGCGTCACACAGGTCTAATGCACACATGACATTGCACGCCAAACCGTCACCAAACCCACTCCCAAGCCTCTTGGGCCACACGCAGAAATAATCCAAGCCAAGGGGCCCAAGGGGCCCAAGGGGCCCAAGGGGCCTAAGGGGCCCAAGGGGCCCAAGGGGCACAAGGGTTAGGAAGTTTTGCGGTGCTGCGTTGGTCGAGGGGATATGTCTCGATAGGTCGATATGTCCTAGTCACCGAGTCATCGGGTCATCGGGTCATCGAGTCATCGAGTCATCAAGCCGGCAGGTGCTGAAGATCCCGCCGGTGGCTTCTTTGGCAGACGTGACTGAAGCATATCATCAGCAAGCTCTGAGGCCTCGTGGGGGTAACAGCTAAAGCAACGGGTTTTTGGTCTTTGTGGCAGCAGCGAAAAAGGGGTTGCAAAACCAATGGGAAGGGATTTATTCAGGGATTTTTTTCAGGTGAGTTCGGGGATTTTTTTTCCGTCCTTTTTGTGACACCTTCCATTGCTTTATGTCTTTGGGTGCCTTTTATTTTTTTTCGCTTTATTTTTTCTGCTTCTCTTCTTTTTCTTTGCTTCTCTGCTTTTTTTGCGTTTTTGCTTTTTCTGCTTGTTTGTTTCTCTGTTTTTTTTTGCTTTTTTTCTTTTCTGCTTTTTTGCTTCTCTGCTTTTCTTCTTTTTTACTTCTTCTGCTTGTCTGCTTTTCTGCTTCTTTGCTTGTCTGCTTCTTTGCTTCTCTGCTTTTCTGCTTCTCTGCCTCTCCGCTTTCGGATTTTGTTTTCTTTTTGCTTGGCGATCTGATTGGAGATGCCGTTGCCACACGGCATGCGACCTCTAGCCGTATCCGGACGAATCTGACAGACAAAAAATCGGGGGTGATTGGAACACGGGGGGGGCAGGACGGCGCAAAAATGCGCGGCCATTGCTTGGTCATGGCACAAACAATACCACGCTGATATGGAATTACTGTTTGGGGCCTACGGGGGTGTAATAGCCGCTTCTTTGCTTATCGGCTTGTATGCTTTCTTTTCTCTGCTTTTCTTCTTTTATGGGTCTTTCTGTTTTTCTTTGGTGTTTGTTTTATTTCTCTACTTTTTTGTGTTTGATGTGCCATGGTAAAATTTCCCATAAAGCAACTTGTCGTGAATCCATTCATAGGGATTTGTATACCCATGATAGGGATTACCATTATGAGATGGATGATCATACATTATATACCATGTTTTGGCCCTAGCACATACGGTCCTTGTTCTTTAACCCCTGTACATCTTTAATTTTGTTGGCCTCTTTGTTTCTTTCCTGTTCTTCGCCTGCGCCTGGATGCTTCTCTCCTTTCTGCTTGTGTGCTATCGTGCGATGTGCTCGTCTCTCTTCCTCTGTGTAACCTGTGGATGAGATTGCCTGGGTTTCTCTCTCTTCTCTTCTCTTCTCTTCTCTCCTCTCCTCTCCTCTGCTCTGCTCTGCTCTGCTCTTCTCTTCTCTTCTCAATCTTCACAATCTTCGCAGCAACATCAACATCACCGTCAGCATCATCACCTTCAAACCCCTTACCCCTCCACCCCCCTACCCCCCCACACCTAAACCATCCTAAACCATCCTAAACCATCCCAAACCATCCTAAACCATCCTAAACCATCCTAAACCCCCCCCCCATCGCCCACACCTAAACCCCCCCCCACCCACCACCCCACCCCAAACCCTAAAGGTCGCAGGGCACATGCCCTTCTCTTCTCTTCTCTTCCCTTCTCTTCCCTACAAGGAGAAGAAGAACAAGAAGAACAAGAAGAACAAGAAGAACAAGAAGAACAAGAACAAGACAACCACAACAGCAGCATCCAGGCAACCACCATCGCCACATCCACCACCACCACCAACAACAACAGCAGCAACAACAACAGCAACAGCAACGACAACGACAACAAAAATGACAATGACAGAAACACATCAACATGAACATCAGCGTCAGCGCCAGCATCACATTACAACCTTCCAATCCCTTACCTCCCCACCCCCCACAACAACAACAACGACAACAACAGCAACAGCAACAAGCAGCAACAGCAGCAACAGGTGCAACAGCAGCAGCAGAAGCAACAGCACTAACAAAACCAACAACACCAACAACACCAACAACTCTAACAACTCTAACAACACCACCACCAACAACAACAGCAGCAACAGCAGCAACATCACTAACAGCACTAACAACACCAACAACACCAACAACCCTAACAACACCAACAACCCTAACAACCCTAACAACACCAACGGCACCACCACCACCACCACCAACCACCAACCACCAACCACCAACCACCAACCACCACCACCCACCACCCACCACCACCACCACCACCACCACCACCACAACCACAACCACAACCACAACCACAACCACAACCACAACCACAACACAAACAACAACACCAACAACACCAACAGAAACAGCGACGACAACAACAACAACAACAACAGCAGCTAAATAGCAACAGCAATGACAACAACATGAACGAGAACAACAACAAGAAGAATAATAAGAATCAGAAGAAGAAGAACAACAAGAACACCAACATCAACACCAACACCAACAGCAACAACTTTCTTCTTCACCACCTTCAACACCTCAACACCTTCAACACCCTTAGCACCTTCAACACCTTCAACACTTTCAACACCTAAAAACCCCTAACCCCCCCACCCCCCACCCCCTTTCACCCCATACCCCCCACACCCCCCCACACCTAAACGCCCAACCCCCCCCATCCCGTACCCAACAAGCATAAGAACTGCAAAATCATGCAAATACCACGTGAAAAGCAAGGTTGCAGCTTCTAAATGCTGCAAGTATAAGGGAACAGGAATCCGAAAAAATCCCCCAAACTCACCCGGAAAAATGAATTCCGAACAGAGATGAGGGGATAGCTGAGTTTGACTGTCAAAAAGAAAGATTGAACAGTTGGCATGTTCAAAGTGCAGCCGCAAAGTACCAATGAAAACAATATGCTGCTGCTGTTTGTTTGATATCCTTGTTGCCAGTTTTTGCAATAGATTGACTACTGTTGTAGTAGGACATTGATGGATATTGCAACCTTTGCAAGAGCAGAAGTTGCGGCTATTGCTGGTCTAGGTGGCTCCCTGAATATGAACTGGAGGATCCGGAGGTTGTGGGAACCCAAGAGTTCCAACTGTGATGCCGTGCCGGCCAAAATGGAGCAGTGCGGCAGGACATAGAGAAAGCTAAAGTAGCAGGTCAGAACACAGTGGATAATAGGTTGTCGCCGCAACTTATTGGGTGAAAGTGCATGAGTGAACATGAAGCCTGTGTTGGGAAGCATCTGGCTCAAAAAGGTTGAATGACCACACGCTGCAATAGTTCTTAGAAGGGGAAGGAGCTCGAGCAGGGCTTACAACAGGGATAAAGGTGTCCACCTATACTTCGCCCCGCTCATCAGGCCCTACTACCAGCAGGCGTGTCCCTTCTTCCAGGAGCTTTACGCTCTCGCACAGGCCATAGATCTTCTCAGGTCAGGCCGCCGTCTGGAAACCGCAGATGCGCTGGCTTCACGGTTCATAGCCGTGCACGTTGCGATGTCAGAAGGGAACTGGCAAACAGCCAGTCAACTGGAGATGTATCCCTTGGAGTGGACCCACTCAGAGCGCATCGGTGGCCACGATGTTGGAAGCTCACAAGCACCGGAGATTGGTGCTCAAGAGCCAAGGGTTCCAAACAGACAGGGAGCAGGTGGTGGAGTTCTGCCGGAAAGGGAAAAGGCGGCGGAGCCCAGGAGAAGGGCAAGAAAGGAGACAACAAGGGGCGGGGAAAAGGCCGTGGAAAAGGAGCAGGAAAAGAGACGTGCAAGGGAGAGGCCAACCCGTGGAAGGGCTCAAAGGAGGTCGCGAGCAAAATGTAGCAGTCATAGACACAGCGGAGCTCCTTCAGCACTCGCACGAACTCATAGACGCCGACCAGCACGGACCGAGGATAGTCCCACGCAAGTAAATCCTCCCCAAACATGGATTTCTTCCACCTTGGGGTACAGGTAGCACCAAGTCCCCATCACCTCAATCGTCAAGTCCCGGATGCCTCTCTCCAGCTTGACATGGGGCCAGCACCTGCTGGTGACCCTGCTGGCTAAACCAAGTCATAGCAGCGGAAACAGCACCCAATCCCATTGAAATGAGAGGGTGCTAAAATTGGAAGGACCTTTCCTCCAGCCTCCTGAGCTCGATCTGCGCCTGCAAATTGAGAGCCCGCAGCTCCCTGCTCATTCCAACTGCACTCCCAACTGCTGAGCTGGGCACGCAAATTAGTGTGCATGAGCAAACCAATGCAACAGCACCACATCAGCTCACTGCGTACCCGTGCATCAGCCATTTCTCCTCGTCGTTTCCCCGCAATGAAACACCACGTGGCGTTCAGGCAAACCATCGCGGGACGTCTAAAGGCCATACAATATATCTAGCGACCAGCCACCACTTGAACCCACCAGTGTAGCTTGCACGAGCTTCAGCAACCGCTCAGGTGAGGGCCCCACAACCCTTCAGTCTCCATCAAAATCGGTTCCCAACGCATGCACTGTTGAAACACCGGCTACTCGTTTCTTAGACGACGACACAACTCCAGACTGCTCCCAAGCCCTCTCAAGGGCCTTATGCACGGCGTTGCCAGCACAAGGATCAAAACCCACAGGCCCCTTCTCCATCGCGCAGAAGTTATCCAAGTAGACATGAAACCATGGCTTGGAAGCAGCAGCGGCTTCATCAACGACTTCTGTCAACCATTGGGGCAACGGAGACAGCTTGCGAACCTTGTGTTCATTGGGGAGCCTGAGTCTGTCTGCAATTTCTCGCATTATTGAAACTGATGAACTCCATCCCATTGGAATAACAGAACAAGCGGGCCTATAAAGTACCCCATCCTGCTGTCCTAGTTGCTCACCCTTGAATGCAATGTTGAAAGCCAGCATCGGAGCCCACGCTGAAGGGATCTTAAAGAGGTAAAAGGCTGAGGACATGTCAGACGGGAAATAAACCACCCTTTCATCACCTAGAGTACCAACGACAGATATTGACAGATTGAGGCTAAGTCATTCGTACCACCTGCAGCCTGTTTGAAAACCGAATCGAGGGAACAAGGTTCATTATGGTACGCTGCAACTCCGTGTGCTCATCAATCATAGTGCCTTGTCCAACAGCGAATAACCCATTAAGAACCTTCTGTCCACCCGCAACTAACACCTCTCCATCCGGGGTCCAGGTGCAGATCTTGCGTTCAACCAAAAGTTGACAGAAAGGCAACGCTTCATCCTGTTGAATATGGACCCTTGCCTGTAGCTTAATCCCTTTTGGGGCTTCATTAACCCGGGGTGCTCGAGGAACCAACGGGTGGCCTCAGAAACCAACCCTCTAGCATCAATAGACCCTCCATGAGATGGAGGAGGGAGTGCCCCTTTGGCAGCACCCAACCTTAGAGTCTGCACTTTGGGTACTTCTTCACCTGTATATAGCTCCGGAACCTGGCTGAGAGCTCTTTTTCCGCGTCAGATGCCGTGCGAGTCAGCGCCAAGTCCCGCGGCAGCATCCTTTCAACTGTGTGCCTGATCGATGCAGCTGCCGCCCGTTGCAGCTCCGTTGGTTTGTGCTGCAGGTCTGCACGGCCGTGGCCAGCAATACCATTCAGCCCCAAGATTCTCAGAGCCGTCCACGCGTCTGCACAACTGGGACTCACAAAAGCTGTCCAACCCCGTGCTCATGGCCAATTCTTTCACGTAGCCAAAATCGCCCAGGGGTAATGGAAAAAGAAGCCGGTGTCTTGAGACATGGCCCCGGTGCACGGCGAAAGAGGCCGAAGCCGGGAATCTAAAAAGTGTCCAAGTCATGGCACGACCCAGCCTGTCAAAATCTTGGCATTGGTCAGCCAACAACCTCAAAGTTGAAAAACCGTGCCCCCAGCTTGGAAGACAAGGTGCGGTCACAGCCAGCCCATCCTCCAGTTCGCTTGCCAAATGCAAATTCTGTGAAACCTCCTTGAACTCCTGGTCTAAATTTCAACTTCAGGATCCTGTTTGCTGCAGAAAATGTTGCGAGTATGGACCAGAGCGCTGAGGCGGAGATCTCGAAGACGCTCGGGGTAAAGCCGTACAGGATGGATCCAATGGAGGGCGTGCCCATTCATCGCCCTAGGTTTTGCCGGACCAACATGGACCTGGCACCAATGGATGGCGTCGAGGTGGAGGAAAAGTGAGGTGGTTTGATGTGAAGATTGAGTTAGAATTCCCTTAACTAGAACAGTTGCTGGAAGCTGGGGCGGAGTGGCCTGGGTATGAAACGGGTGCTGTTTTACCCACTTGTATGAAATGCATCAAGCGTGCCAGGCCACCAGCGGCCCCAGCGGGTATTGACAGGGTTGACAATGATGGGCGTCTGAGATGGGCAGCTGATGGCTTTAAGTTTCCCCCTTACCAGTACCATAATAAGTTCGTCATTTGGGTGCAGGATAAATAGCGCCTTATTAGTGCCTCTGAACCGGAGTTGCTTCGCGGGCTCGGGTTTGACCATACCTCTGTGTGTTGGGCTGCTGGGCAAATCAAACAAGCCCCCGCAGGGGTATGAGGACCTCAGGAAAATTTTGGTGGGGGATAGCTTCAGTTGCTATTCATTCGTATTTGTGGCTGCCCAACTTTGTGGACGATGGATCGACATCCCCCCATACAGTCTTCTGGCAAACCGTATGGGAATGGCCCCGGGGTTTTCATGTCCTGTAGAAATAGAAATCCCACTTCGACGCAACTTGGCCTACAACAACAAAGGGGATATTGTGCCCGTGGAAGCATTGTATAGTGTGCTTTTGCGACGTGTTGATCATACAGGTTCTGATGTTAGGATTTCTACTGGAACCCTCATGAATCCCAGAGCGTATCCACGTCAGTCTGCCGCAGCCGCCCAGTGGAAATGGTCAAAGGTGTTTGCCTGTAAATGGAGTAGGACAGACTACATCAAGAGCTTGGAGCTCCGATCAATCATTTATGCCATTGAATGGAGGGTGAAGCATTTGAAAGAGGGGCACATCTGGGTGTTTCATTTGACTGACTCGTACGTGGCTATGTGTGTGTGTGTGTTTCAAAGCGGCGAGTTCATCTAAGATGTTAAAGCCCTTACTTTCCAGATTCCAGGCTTTCAATTTTGCTAATAGCCTTCGATCTGTACCTGATTTTGTCAGCCATGTACGGTAGAGTCGACGAAAATCCCACAGATCATGACAGCCGAGCGTGATTTCTGGCCAGGGCTGGCATCCCAAGCGGAGCGCCGATTTGCCCGCCGGAATATCGTGCTGGAAGATGTGGGAATTACAGCGGCGACCCTGGACCGGTACTACGTTGCTGCCAACCGACTGGCGCCAGTGCTGGATCAGATAGCTTCAGAGTATTATGAGCTAGATGAGGCTATTGCGGAGTGGGTGCAAGCAGAATTTGAAGACGGGACGCCGTTGCATTTGGTGGCGGATGCCCTGTCTGGGCTTCATCATTTCGAGCCCTAAGAACTAGACGACGGTTGGCCCGAGAGCGAAAAAGATGTTTTTCAAGCAGCTCTGAGGATGGTAGTCGTAAAAGATAGTCGGTGAATGGTTGGTGAATTTTATATGAGCTATGGAGGGAGAAGGTGTGAAAAGTAAGATTGATTAAGAAGAGGATATTTGGTAAAGGGCATCATCAGATGACACGTGTCTTGCAACCGCAGAGAGACATAGATAGAGAGAGAGAGAGAGAGACGGAGAGAGAGAGAAAGAGGGAGAGGGTGAGAGAGAGAGAGAGAGAAAGAGGGGGAGATAGAGAGAGAGAAGGAAAGGGAGATAGAAAGAAAACATGGAGAAATATAATGTGAGCAGCAAAAGTGCACAGGAGGCTCGGTACCATGATGCTGCGAATGATATGTGTTATCTCATTTTTACTTTGGTAATTCCTACACACATTGCAGAAAAAGCTCGGTACCATCATTCCTCGGATGTGAAGAAACGCGACGCTTTTATACAGAGACGCTTTTACACACAGAAGCTTTTACACACAGACCATTTTACACACAGACACTTTTACACACAGACGCTTTTACACGCACAGAAACTTTTACACACAGACGCTTTTACACACGGACGCTTTTACACACAGACACTTTTACACACAGACCATTTTACACACAGACACTTTTACACACAGAAGCTTTTAAACACAGAAGCTTTTAAACACAGAAGCTTTTACACAAAGACTCCTTTACACACAGACGCTTTTACACACAGACGCTTTTACATACAGACTCCTTTACACACAGACGCTTTTACACACAGACACTTTTACACACAGACACTTTTACACACAGACCATTTTACACACAGACACTTTTACATACAGACTCCTTTACACACAGACGCTTTTACACACAGACACTTTTACACACAGACCATTTTACACACAGACACTTTTACACACAGAAACTTCTAAACACAGAAGCTTTTACACACAGAAGCTTTTACACACAGACTCCTTTAGACACAGACGCTTTTACACAAAGACTCCTTTACACACAGACGCTTTTACACACAGACGCTTTTACATACAGACTCCTTTACACACAGACGCTTTTACACACAGACACTTTTACACACAGACACTTTTACACACAGAAGCTTTTAAGCACAGACCATTTTACACACAGACACTTTTACACACAGAAGCTTTTAAACACAGAAGCTTTTACACACAGAAGCTTTTACACACAGACTCCTTTACACACAGACGCTTTTACACACAGACGCTTTTACATACAGACTCCTTTACACACAGACGCTTTTACACACAGACACTTTTACACACAGACACTTTTACACACAGAAGCTTTTAAGCACAGAAGCTTTTACACACAGAAGCTTTTACACACAGACTCCTTTACACACAGACTCCTTTACACACAGACGCTTTTACACACAGACTCCTTTACACACAGACGCTTTTACACACAGACGCTTTTACACACAGACCATTTTACACACAGACACTTTTACACACAGAAGCTTTTAAACAAAGAAGCTTTTACCCACAGAAGCTTTTACACACAGACGCTTTTGCACACAGACGCTTCTTTTACACACAGGCTCCTTTACACACAGACGCTTTTACACACAGACGCTTTTACACACAGACTCGTTTACACACAGACGCTTTTACACACAGGCACTTCTACACACAGACCCTTTTACACACAGACACTTTTACATACAGAAGCTTTTAAACACAAAAGCTTTTACACACAGAAACTCTTACACACAGACTCCTTTACACACAGACGCTTTTACACGCAGACACTTTTACACACAGACTCCTTTACACACAGACGCTTTTACACACAGACACTTTTACACACAGACCATTTTACACACAGACACTTTTACACACAGAAGCTTTTAAACACAGAAGCTTTTAAACACAGAAGCTTTTACACAAAGACTCCTTTACACACAGACGCTTTTACACACAGACGCTTTTACATACAGACTCCTTTACACACAGACGCTTTTACACACAGACACTTTTACACACAGACACTTTTACACACAGAAGCTTTTAAGCACAGACCATTTTACGCACAGACGCTTTTACACACAGAAGCTTTTAAACACAGAAGCTTTTACACACAGAAGCTTTTACACACAGAAGCTTTTACACACAGAAGCTTTTACACACAGAGGCTTTTACACACAGACTCCTTTACACACAGACGCTTTTACACACAGACGCTTTTACACACAGACCCTTTTACACACAGAAGCTTTTACACACAGAAGCTTCTACACACAAACACTTTCACACACAGAGCCCGGATCCGTGAAATCGCAATTTTACTTCAGTTTTTGACGTCCAAGGTCCATTTCGTGCGAAAGGGTTGCGATGGACCAAGTTAAATCGCAATTTTACCTCATGTTCTTGACGTCCAATGTCCATTTCGTGCGAAAGGGCTGCGACGTACTAACTTAAATCGCAATTTTACTTCAGTTTTTGACGTCCAACGTTCATTTCGTGCGAAAGGGTTGCGATGGACCAAGTTAAATCGCAATTTTACTTCAGTTTTTGACGTCCAACGTCCATTTCGTGCGAAAAGGTTGCGTTTCGTGGCGCTCCGGCGGCACCGTCCCCGCCTTAAGAGAGAGATACTGTAGAAAGAAGAGCGAGAGGATATCTGCAGATGTGAAGGTGTGAAGATGTAGATCTGCAGATGTGAGGGTGTGAAGATGTAGATCTGCAGGTGTGAGGGTGTGAAGATGTAGATCAGCAGATGTGAGGGTGTGAAGATCTAGATCTGCAGATGTGAGGGTGTGAAGATGTAGATCTGCAGGTGTGAGGGTGTGAAGATGTAGATCTCTAGATGTGAGGGTGTGAAGATGTAGATCAGCAGATGTGAGGGTGTGAAGATGTAGATCAGCAGATGTGAGGGTGTGAAGATGTAGATCAGCAGATGTGAGGGTGTGCAGATGTAGATCAGCAGATGTGAGGGTGTGAAGATGTAGATCAGCAAATGTGAGGGTGTGAAGATGTAGATCAGCAGATGTGCGGGTGTGAAGATGTATATCAGCAGATGTGAGGGTGTGAAGATGTATTACAACGGCTGCCTTTTTACGAAGAACCCTTCGCAGGCGCTCTCGGGAAAAAGATTCCTAAAAGTTGGAGTCTGTATGGGATTTGGCGCAAGTATGAAATCCCTTTTCGTGCCCAACCTGTCACCCAAGGCATTTGTCTTGCCATGGCTGGAAAGTGCTTGGAACATCAGGAGCTGACCATGGCCGCGCTCCTACTTCTGGGATTTCATTGCTTCCTGCGAACGGGAGAGATCCTGCAGATTCGCCCTGCGACTTTGTGCTTGACTCCTTCAACGGGGTACTTTCAATCCCAAGCAGTAAAAGTGGGGTTCGCAGCAATAGCCGGGAGAGTGTGACGATTCAGTTCATGACCCGTCCGCCATCGAAACTACTCTGGCTATGACAGCTATGAAACAACAAATGGGTGCCATGAATGTTCCTTGCTGGCAAAGAAGTGGATCTTCTTTCCGTGCTCTGCTCAATAAAATTCTGACGCAGCTGGATATCAGCAATTTGACTTGGCGACCTTATAGCTTGAGAAGAGGGGGTGCCACCTACGAGATGCAAACCCATGGATTGATGGAGCACGCTCTCATTCGAGGGCGCTGGAACAACTCCAATGTTGCTCGCTTGTACATTTGTGAAGGGCTGGCTATGCTGCCGCGCCTTTGTATTACTTGGACGGCAAAGTTCCGCCCAGTTTTCGTCGATCTTCGTCAACGAGCATCACTGCTATGCAGCTGGGGTGCGTGGAAAGAGGCGAAGAACCAATAGATGACGCAAATTTCAGATCCTGCCGTTGGATCTTTTTGTGTTAAAGGTTCTGCCATGAACCTCAGGTTGGTGTTTTGCCCTGCCATGGGCATAGTTTTCCCAACAAGGGATTCTGTTTTGATTTTGATGGTCCATGATTGATTCATGGGAGCAAAACCATCGTGCATGGCGAAAATGAGAGCGGCGCATCTTGAACATAATATATATATATATATATATATAAAACGTTATAGAACAACCACAGAAAAATATACAATGGGTTCATTTGGCACCTGCCACCGATGATGATCATGACAGAGTCCGTGCCACAACCACTGTGTGTAACGGTTCTAACGGTCGCACGCTGGTGACTCTGTCGTTGTGGTTGTTAGTGTTTCCATGTGTGGCAATGGCAGGTGGTGGGGGTTTGGTTCAAACAGCAGTTGTTGATGCATCAACAGTTTTTGTTGTCGTTTTTTATTTTGTTGTTTCTTATTTTGCCGTGTCTTATTTTTTTTCAAATCATGCCTTCGAGTTTGGGCCGAGGCAGAGAAGACCTTTGAAAAGCTCCGCGGAGCTTATCAAATGCTCACGAGGAGAACCCGACACAAACAATTTCCGCTTGCTTCAAATGGTGTGATTACAGTGTATATCCACGGACAAAAAATTACACAAAGCTTTGGTGTTTTCAGACGCGAGACATGTGAGACCATTTGCATTGCTGCTTTGACAGATAACTTGGTACTTTGGAAGAGGCAAAAATGAGACTACATGGTGGTGGAGACATATGTTGTCCACATAATGCAGAGTCTGTCTGAATTTGGTTGAAAAATGCAACCGAGGATGCTGGATGTCTCTGTTAATAGTGACAATATATATACTGTATGTATATATATATATATAGATAGATAGATAGATAGATAGATAGATGGATAGATAGATAGATAGAGACACAGAATGTGTCTTCTGCGCCCAGCTGTTCCAGGCAATTCGAGATCGATGCTAGTGACAGTGATTCTGAGTCTCGAGTAGAGTGATGGTGATGCCCAACAGGAGGGGCAACGATTTCCACATTTGAACTGATCGTTGCAGCTCGGCTCACTTTGCTAACATTCATGAAACATGGCCCAGTCTTCCATCTTGTTGAGACTTGTTAAGACTTGTTAAGACTTGTTAAGACTTGTTAAGATTTGTTAAGACTTGTTAAGACTCTGTGCATGGACTCAGTGAAAAGACAATGTTGTTTTCTGCCAGCTGGAAGAACTGGATTGTTAAATTTGGCATTCCATGCCAAGATCTTCCCGAATTTTGTTTGCATTTTTTTGGCGACTGGCTTGACAAGTGCAGAAGCCACAAGTTGAGTATTGTTTTCAGAAAATGTCGTGCCGGCCCTTTTGCAACCTTTCAGCAGGTGTTTGGGCAAGCAATGAAGACAGAGCAATCCCATGCCCACTCTGGACTGTTTTGCGTTTTTGAAGATAGCCAAAGCAATGTATGTCTTGGAGGTTTAAGTCCTTGCACAGAAGTCTGTTTTCTCTCACCAGTTCCTTTGTATCAAACCCATCTTGATCGGTCGCATTGCCAGGGTCAAGCGTCGCTGGAATTCGTTGGCCCAAGCCCATCACTGTTGGATTTATCCCAAGCGTGTGCAGTTGAGCATGTTTTCCTTTGATGTAGTCACTTAGTTTTAGAAATTGTAGAATGAGCTCTTCAATCCATCCAACCAGTGATGTCCTGGGCGACGGTCCCCGGTGACTGCTTTGGAGAGGCAGTCAATTGCGTCCCTTTGAAGGTCATTGAAACCTCCAGTTCTGGTCGCAGATTTGAGGATGTGCAGGTCCCAGTCCCTCCCGGCCCTTTGGAACTAGCCCTAGGGGATTTGATTCGATGGGGGGTATCTCCCGAGTGGTCCCCCAACTGGGACAGCACATCTCCAAGTCTGAGAAAGACGCTTTTCGTACAAGTTGGACCCCTTGGCATCGGTCAGGGTCATAGAATTTGAAAACATGTCATTGTTTAGTCAGCTTGGGAATATTTTTAGAAAACATAAATTTAGAAAACATACACGTACACATTATGCAGTGTTTATATACGGTACGTATTTATGGATATTTAGATATTAATATATAGATAATGGCCAACGCTGGAGGGATCGAAGGTGGACAATAAGTTCCATCTTGACAGGCGCCCGGGGATTGTGGTTGCATGAGTAGACGCATCGCACCAACCTCCATACAGGGAGGCGGTCTGCGATGAGCTCAACTTGGCCAGGTCGTTCTTGAAACAGTCAACAGACATGGCCATCTGACATGCTTAGCTACCGGATGTGGCAGTCAGTCCTCAGTGATGGCAAGTTCCTGCCCCACGCGCATGTCTACCTCACTTGCCCACTGCAGATGGGTCAAGGTCGGTTGAGGAGATATCTTTCGCAGCATCCAAAATTTTGCAAGGTTTGCTTATACACGAGAACGCCACAAATGATCGCATCCTGTGTATCAATTTTATCACCGAGCTTAGGGTATTTGTGGTTTCTCAAAGATTTCCTCCAGGGTGATTGGAAAGAGAAAAAGACATCTTTAAAAGCTAGAGCAGGGAAATCAAGGAGATCACGGAGATCTGAAAGAATCATCCTGTAGAGAAACTCTGATCGATTGGCCCCACGCAGCAGCCCAATTCGCCTGGGCGAACCGGTGGGTGACCGCGCTGGCTGTCCCTGAAAAAGCTCTTAGCAGTGCAATGCTTTGGCCTAGAAGGGTAGTTTTGCAAGTTCGGCTCGCAACATTCATCAGGAATAGACTGTAAGGTGATTATAGACAATTATAGATGCATAAGATTCGAGGTAAGACTTGGCAAGTTGGCAAGACCAGGTAAGCAGATAGCATTTCTATCCGAACACGGTCCGAAACACCGTCCGAACACTTCTTCATTCAACGTCCTCGTCGACTCGTCTATGCAGGTTCTGGCAGATGCTGGTCGTTCGCTGCTCACAGAGCGGCACCTGCCCGAGCTGCCGGACAGCCCAGCTACCGACGATCGTCCAGATGGGGCAGATTGTTCAGGTGCAGTGAAGGTGTCTTGACATTGTGCTGATGAGAGGAGACCGACGAGATATAGTTATGATATGAATTGATATTGTGATTATTGTGATGGGTATCAGAGTTGTGGGTTTTTAGTTTTGAAATCTGAACAGCTGCTATTGGTCACACTGCATCACACTGCATCACACTGCTTCCCACGCCTCCGCAGACGTTTTGCTTCAAGCAGCCCTGCACCTGCAGCCTTGGGCTGTGCGGGGCATGGAGCAATACCAAAAGATCGAGAAGGTGGGTGAGGGCACCTACGGTGTTGTCTACAAGGCGCAGGATTCAGGAGGCAAAGTCTACGCATTGAAAACAATCCGGTTGGAAGCAGAGGATGAGGGCATTCCTAGCACAGCAATCAGAGAGATTTCTCTTCTGAAGGAACTGCAGCATCCCAACATTGTGCGGCTTTGTGATGTGATCCACACCGAGAGAAAGTTGACCCTGGTCTTCGAGTACTTGGATCAAGACCTGAAGAAGCTTTTGGACATGTGTGAGGGCGGACTCGATTCAGCCACCACCAAGTCATTCCTCTATCAGCTCTTGAGAGGCATAGCATATTGCCACGCTCATAGAGTGCTCCACCGTGACTTGAAGCCACAGAATTTACTTATCAATAGAGAGGGCTCTTTGAAGCTTGCGGACTTTGGCTTGGCCAGGGCTTTCGGCATTCCTGTGAGGAGCTACACGCATGAGGTGGTGACCTTGTGGTATAGAGCCCCAGATGTGCTGATGGGTTCTCGCAAGTACTCCACCCCAGTAGACATTTGGTCAGTTGGGTGTATCTTTGCAGAGATGGTGAATGGCCGTCCTTTGTTCCCTGGAGACACTGATGCCAATCAGCTCCAGAAGATCTTTAGGATCTTGGGGACTCCGTCCGCAGAGACTTGGCCAACCATCACCGAATTGCCAGACTGGAAGCCAGACTTTCCAGTCTTTGAACCCCAGGCTTGGACTTCCATAACACCTACTTTGGAACCTGAGGGTATGGACCTCATGACCAAATTCCTTCAGTATTGGCCGGACAGACGGATATCTGGCAAGGCGGCTCAGGAGCATGACTACTTCAAAGAGCTCAGTGATGCCATCAAGAACATGAAGTGAGTGAGCAAAGAGGAGGGTCTGTACTTGTTTCATAGTTGCCGTTTCGGAAGCTAGAGCCAATGAATGCTCGGTTCGCTGTATGGAAAATCATGGCCGCATGGCATGTCTAGTGCGTTTGCTTGGGAAAGTGACAGGACTTGCACATGAATGATCAAGCAAACCAAACATCACGTGCAACCTTTCCACTTGCTTCATGCAGATACAATTTGCATATTTGCGTATTTGCATGTTTATGCGTTCACAGTTCTGCTCTGCCGATTTTCCTTCAGGCCTTTAATCAATGACCGGAATGATGTGCATGGTTTCTTGGCTGCACTGTGACCTGCCTGAATTTGATGTTCCTTTTGGTGGTTGCCACGGTTGCCTGCAATTCACTGCCATTCTATTTTCACAGTACACAAGACTGTTAATGCGTCTCTAGCACATTATCCAGGATCCCACTATTATCCAGGATCCCACTATCCTTCCATCATCTTCATGTTGTAAGCCCTTGTCGGTTTAAGTGATGTGGTAGATGGCTTGCCCGTACGCGATTGATGCCAATCCGCACAATCAAAGTCCCATAAAATTGAGTATCGCTTGAACATTTCATGGTTTCCATTTGAAAATGAACGACATCAAGGACCTCCGGATACGTCCGGATCGGATGGAGTGCAACAAAAATGCACCTTTCAATGTTCATGTCACATTGCGCTGAGGAGTTGCACTGCTTGGGGGCAAGTCACCCCGGCAAAGTTTAGAGGTTTGCCTGGGCCATATGAAGCCCAAGCATACCCGAGCAATTCTATAAGTGATGCAACTGATTCAACACAAGTGTACATAAAGCTATATTATATATCAAGCTCCTTGTCTGGAAGCATTGCCACCTGAAGCTAGAGTTACAGTACATGCAAAAAGGAAGAAATTCGCAGCAGGTAGCATTGAGGGGATTTGAGGGGTCACATGTGTGAAAAACCCACCACAAGTGCAAGTTGCCAAATTGAGCTAGCCAGTCTGGTCATGCTGTACTGTAAATACAGTATATACATACTGTATACAGTATACTGTATATACATACTGTGTATTATGTATATGTATATAATTTATAATATATAGTAATATAGCAGGCATATGTTGTATATGTTGTATATGTTATGTATATAATATACATATGTACTATGTAATATGTAATATGTAATATGCAATGTGTAATATGTGATATGTAATATGTAATATTTGTATGTTGTATCTTGTATCTTCTTTACTGTATATTGTACATTGTATATTGTATATCGAGATGTACTGCATGTACGTGTATGTGTATGTATAACGGGTCTTGGACATGTACTTCACAATGTGGGTGGACGCCAGGTCATCCGGCAAAACCACCTTGATTTGCTCCTTGTTGGCCGTGCTCAATGGGAAGTGCTCTGGCTGATGGCGATCAGGGTTTTCTCGGGCAACAGGGCATGTTGTAGTGAGTCTGTTAGAAGGGAACCGATTCAACTAAATGGAGCACATGATCTAATGACTGTGATAGTGATGGATTCTGCCACGGATTTGGATTGATGCGACGCACGAAACGAATGCCTTAGTTGCCGCGGGGTCAGCATTTGACACACCACAGCACTGGACTGAAACACCTTCTCCGACCTCCTTTCGTTCTTGCATTTCTTCGGAAGTTTGATTTGGATGCAACTCTTTGAGAATGGTTGAGAAGTTGACAGAATCTTTCTAGTTCTATTTTCGAATGTTGTCACCTCACACCAGGTGGGTGCCCCTTCAAGAATGAACCCTGCATATACCCTCCACAACATGTCCTTGTGGAGGCTAACAACACATTGTCACATGCATTCCTAGACGTGGATAGACATACACATACATGGATAGACTCATAGACATAGATCGACATAGATAGACGTAGATAGACTCAGATAGACGCAGATAGACGCACACAAACATATGCAAACATAGACAAACATAGGCACACATACACCGACGTAGACACACATAAGGAAAACATGTACACAAACAAACACAAACAAACACACATTGCATCACATTACCTTACCCTACGTTGCAGTGCATATCGAATTGCGTACATACATCTCTCATCATCTCTCTATCTCTCCCAAGGTATCCTCATTCCTATGACTACAAGGAGAAGTTGCGGGAGATGCCTGTGCGGGTACTCAGCCTATGCCCACGGTGCAGTGGATCTAAAGGTAAACGCAGCTCGCCCAACAAAAAGTGTACGGCTACAAACACATACAAGCAGACGCTTTGATTGATCAAGCTGTCCTGGAAACACTGCTTTGCAGTATAAAATGGTGTTTCAAGTTCAACATGTTATGGAAGAATTGATGAGAGCTTCACCTTATAAGCACGTTTTTTTTCTTCTTCCTCTTTTTTCCCCGTATGTCACATCTCTCTATTTTCCGCGTAAACAACCACGCTACTGATTTCCATCGCCCTGCTCGAGTACACAAGCAGACAGTTCTTTCTTGCAGACGTTTCCGGGCTTTCCACTTCTGGCAGGTATATGGCAATTCGTGGGACTTTCCGGAACGTTGATGTCTTAGCCACCAAATTGCAGCTCTTTCGCTCTTTTTGAGAAAGCCATTTGTGGACTTCTGGACTGTAGCTTTGGGTGTATTCTGCCAGAGGGGAGTCGCGCTGAACTCATAAGTGCCAATTCTGCAACAACTTTCTCAACAGTCAGTGCCCCTTTCTCAGGTGAGATCCGTTACATGTCAGGAGAAACTCGACAGATGAGGTGCCAAGCTGTGCCAAGCTGACTGCAGCCACTTCATTTGAACCTTGTTCTGACACCCTAGCCCCAGCGGTTGATAGGTGAACATAATGCAAGATCCATTTGGTAGCACCACATGCACAGAACAAAAATAACACTTTGAATACACTTTGTACTAGTAGCAAACTAGCAGTTGCTGCTCCTGAATTTGGCCTGGTTTCCCTATGTTTGCCTAAACATTGAGGCCATTCCTGTAAGTGCTGTGCTTCAAATGTGTCAGAGTTCAGCCGCAGGGTCGTTCTGACGGATACTCCGCTGTGTCCTCAAGGGCGTACTGTACCACGGTCAACCAAAGAGTCCACAGAGTCAAGTTTTACAGATAGCTGCTGTATGTTGTGCATCTCTGTGACTGGCTTGCCTCTGCCATTTGCCTGTTACTGTTGACAGTATAGCAGAGCTTACGGATCAATTACATCAAAGTCCTTCTTGATTCTACCAGCACAGTGTGCAAGTCCTTGGAACTGTCATTGCAGGGTCTACTCAAACAACATCAAACAACATGGATCAACATGGCATTTTGTTTCATTGGCGCTTCCGAGGCCCTGCGGTCCCAATCCACGTGAGGAGCATCCGCTCTGTGCCAAGACTAGCCCCAATAGCAACCTGCCGCAGCCCTGGGCATCGAAGCATGGCCAGTTCTGTCGAAATGTAGACTGGCTGTATCTGGCTGTGCATTTTTGATTCCATTCAGTCCAGTCCGAAAGGTAACGAATACTAGGGGACCTGCAGGGATGGAAAATCTAATGCCTAGCTAGGACAGTTTTCACCAAGACAAAACCAACCCGGTGTGAAATAATGTCAACCATCATGAAAACAATTGTGTACAGGTTCATGCGAGCACGAGGCATCCTTATCGCATGTGTTTGCACCCAATGAAGCAGTCGGAACTGCCGAAATCGATCGAAATCGTCCCAAGGCATTACAGCGCAGTCCCTTCGTGGATGAGAATCATCCTCCGCAGCCGCTTGGCAGAGGGTCCAGACATGGAATTGTGTACAGTAATTATATGATATTACATTATATGTAATTATTATATATTATTATTATTGTGTCACATTTCGCAAATGACAGAGTCAACCTCAATGTTCCTGCAAGAATGTGAAGATCACTGGAAGTGCTGAAACAGCAAGGACCCCAAGAACTTTCAATGATGTTGATGTTTCATTTCCAGTCTAAGAAATCATGTCTTGGCGATGGGGTCGAGGTGGAAACCAGCCGCACTATGCTGTCCTGTTCATCATAGATGCAACGTCACCTGCACTTTGGGAGGTGTCCTGCACAGTTGCTGTGAATGTGTTTTGATCGAGATCTTGTTTGACATAGTCATAGTTCAACAATGTTCAACACTCTATCTTTCAGTATCTTTCAGTATTTCTTAGTGACTTAGTGGATCTTAGTGGTACAGAATGATTCTTTCAGTTCAAGGTCGCTCATGAGTCTTGTCGCAGGAACCGCAGCGTTGCCGAGACTTGGCCCGCTTGCTGGCCGTTCTCGCCTGAGTTTCAATGGGTCCGGCATGGTCCGGCTATTTTCTACATTTTTCTACTATTTTCTTATGATCATGTCGATTCATGTCGATTCATGTGAATTTGTGATTGAGCACACTTGATCTACCTCTTTGGCATCACAATCTCCAATGAGACCTCTGAACCTGAACCTCGTCATTTGTTCGACACAGACTTTTCATGACTTTTCTTGGTGGGATGGTGCACAAAATCAATGTCTTCAACGCGATGTCATGCGTCACGGCCTTGACAGTTTCAGAATGTTTCAGAATGTTTCAGATGTTTTCTGATGTTTTCTGATGTCTGTTGAGGTGCTGAAGCGTAGCCAGCAGGGTGGCCCAAGCTGACGGGTGCCAGGATCCGACCTTCGACTCCTTCGACTCCTTCGACTCCTTCGACTCCTTCGACTCCTTCGACTCCTTCGACTCCTTCGACTCCTTCGACTCCTTCGACTCCTTCGACTCCTTCGACCTTCCTTGACTTTTCTTATTTTCATATTTTCCTTATATAGGTTTTTTTTCCGGTTTGGGGCTTTGGGGAAATCAAGGTACACAGTGGTCATCGGTGTAACGAAGCTCCTCAAGGTGGGCGAGGATGATGGTTCCGGGCGATCGATGCAATTGATGCCATGGTTGTTCGGTCCCAGACCATATATGTTGAGCATCTATACAGCACATCAAAAAAGAGACTGTTCAATAGGCATCCAAGCATGGGTGGGTTTGAAGGGATGCGAATCAGCCCTCAGTTTTGATGAGTTTCCAGATTTGCCTTTGTTGGTTTTCAAACATTAACCCACACAGGCACAGGAGATTATGAGGATTGGGCAGCAAGTGCACGACACTATCAAGTCACACAAGCCCAGACGTTGCACTGCAGTTGCGGGAAGATCGCTTGAGAGAAGATGCCTATGGCAAAGATCACCGTGGAGAGGCTTGGGAGGGCAGAGTGCCGGTATGTGAAACGGGTGTAACTCTGGCGGGTCTTAGTCAGTTGAAGAATCCTGAATGTGTTTGTTGCTTTACCAAACGGTGCCCTATCATGTCCATTTGAGTGAACTGACTCCATCTTTTACTCTCGATGAAACCTCCTGAGAGAGGACCAGTCTCTGCACAGTTTTGGTTTTCAGCCCTCTGAATCTATAATATACTCCAACTGCCAGGTTGGAAAGGACCCTCGAAGCAGCTACGAGTCTTTCGTTGGAAGGCAACTGAAGGGCGGTCCAAAACAAGACATGAAAGAATCACAAAGTCCATCGTTTCCATTTCCATAGAGTTGGAGCTCTCGCAACCATTTCAACTCCACAAGACTTCGAGGTACTATGTATCGCATACCAGTTTTGGGGGCAAGCACTTGCCGTTCTTGTCCTTTGGTTTGTGGCCACATTGAGGTACATTGACAAAGTGTGTGCTTGTCTTCAGGCCATACCTGGGGCAAACATGTCAGCGGTACTTTTGCCAGCCGGAATGACAGAATGTCAATGATGTGAAGACAATCGAATGTTCCAGGGAAAGCTGATTTCTCGAGGAACATGAATAAGATTGCTTTCCAATCCCACATGCTTGCACTTTCCCGTCAGACACTTCAAGCTCTGCGTCCTTGAAGGATACAACATGAATCAACATGATTGAGTTGATTCAACCATTTCTTGTTGTTTCTTGTTCTCTATATAATTGTTTCATTCTTTTACATAGATGGTACCCAGGCCAAAGCAGGAGAGAACGACTGGTCCTTCACTGATGGACCAGAACACGTTGCCTTTCCGTCTCTTGCTCTGCATTGAGGGAAGTTTTCTTGCATGCTGGGACCAAACTGGAAATCCTAGCTAGCGATTTTAGTTTGGGTATTCAATCCAAGAGCTCTTTGGTAATCTTTGTGAATTCCAGTCTTAGCACACTGGTCGTAGTCCCAGTTTGTTCTCGATTCTTGAAGCTTATGAAACCACCATGCAAGAGATCACCATGCAAGAGATACTCGTTACTTGGGCTTGGCTACCCTTCCCTAGGTCACATGGTTGGCTCAGTAGACTGTGGGTCCCTTCAGGTTGCCGAATGTCAGCATCTTTGACGTTCCAACCTGGACGAGTGTCACAGACTTTCAGGCCCAGATCTAAGGTTTGCAGTTGGTTGCTTTTCGATGCTTTTCGATGCTTTTCGCAATATTCTAGAATTCTACAATGTTTCAGCCATTATAAGATTATACATGTGCGCTAGGAGTCAGGAGCACATCAGAGTTTTCAGTTTTCAGGGTCAGGGCTGAGCATCCAAGGCCTGGGAAGGTCGGAAAGGCACTCCGGAGCTGCCAAACTTCAAATACTACAACTCTCAACTCACCAGGCCGAGAAGGATGGAGGATGGAGAAGGGGCTCAGAAGGGGTAGCTTGATGTATATAGCTGGAAGATGATGGACTTTCGTCCGTAAGTCGGAAGTTTGCGAACATAACTAAGTTATACTAAGATATACTAAGTTCCCTTTGACAACCTTGGTTTGCTGACATTGCTGCTTGTAAGACATACTGTGCCAGGCTGCTGCATGCTGTGTGCAAACGCTCAAGTTCAGAAGCTGCCTGACGCAGAGGACCTTTCTGCGATTGCGGGGGCGCAATCCCTGGATCGACGAGAAGAATGGTTTACGCGAGAATACATCATATCTAAAGATGTATTTATATAATAAAATATCCATATAGACATTTTTTTTAACCATGTTATAGCAATCAATCATTAATACTACTGTATATTGCATTACTTCATATTATATCATCGTAGCATATTGCATTTTTTCATGTTGTATCAGATTTTGTAAAGACTCAACAAACAGGTCCAGTTTCAGTGTGCTCCCATTCCTATCAACCTCAGGTTGGGTTCCATGGCAGCAGGTTGGTAGTTCCCGCCAAGATGCACCATGAAAGCATCCAAGCAGCTGATGATCAACAGACCAACCCTGAATCGTGATGCCCAAAGGTCAGAAAAGTACAAATTTCAGGGGAAGACTGCAGGAAAATGAGAGGCAATTGACTTGGTTCTGCATTTCTTTAGAGATGCCTTGTCGGCATTCATTGGGACTTGCTCGGAAGAACCGCAAACAGTTTCAAACTACAATAGGGGATCGCCACAATGCAGTTGTTACCAGTCGGCCACTGTAATTTCTGCCTTTCCTTATGTAATCACCTACTATTGGCAGGCGGGCATGTAGGCGCCGATGGTCAACATGTATTTCAACGGGTTTATATACAGTTTTACATATACCTTGACAGCATTAGTCAATCTTGTGAATTATCTGAGTCTCTTTTGTTCCCAACAGCAAAGACTGTTGGTTTCAATCTCCTGCTATGGTTCAGGTCCCTGATGGTCAATGTTGTGTCGGCCTCTCCCTGATGGTAAATGCAGTGTCTCAGGTTTTGAACCGCCTGTCCCTGATGGAAACTGCAGTGTCTCAGTTGTTTACTGGCATGTCCCTGATGATAAATTCTATATCCCTGTTGTTAAACGGCTTGTCCCTGAGGACAAATGTAAAATGTGTCCGAATTGATAAACGGTTTGTTGCACGAACAACACAAGAGCACGAACATTGAAAAGTTTAGGGGGCACGTAGGATGACGTATGTCTTGCAGAGGTTTATATGGGTTTGTATGTCCCTTTGAATGTTGGTTGGGTCCAGCTTTGACAAAGGGGTTGAAAACTTGTGGTGAAAGGCCCAAGGAGCATAGGACTGTGTGTGGTGCTTCATGCTGTTGGCTTCTAAAGTTGGGTTCAAGCGGAATAAAAGGTGCCTAGTGCGGTGCATGTGCTTGAAAAACATGCATTACAAAAGCAGATGCTCACCACCTGGAGCTTACAATGTTACAACCTTCCGAGACTGTTGTTCATTTATATATAATAATATTAACCACATTATACAGACTTATACAGTATCATATGTGCTTTTTTCGTATGTATACAGTGCAGCTTGGATGATTGTGTGTAGAAGGAGGGAAGTGGTGCCGATTGATCGGTCAAAGACCAAGCATTCCTTCGGACAGCCGACCTCCAAAACGAGGAGCGAAGGAGAGCTGTGTGTTCTTTTAACCGCCCAAGAAATCACTGAAAAAATCAAGAACCAGTCGCCCCGACCAGACGGTGACCAGACAGTGCAAAGGTGTCCCGCCAGTCGAGACCTCATAAGCCTGGCACCACAAAAGGAACGAGATCTTAATTGCATTGATTTTCCATGATTTTCCTGAGTTTCCACTTGCTCCACAAATTCCAGTTTCACATTGTGGCCAGCGCGGCCCGCCTCCCATCCGCAACCGAAGAGCGGTTGCAGGTTCAGCTTTTGAAATCAAAGTGAAAGGAATTGACAGCAGACAGTGCTTCACTATGCTTCAATATCATTCTGTATCCGTCGCCCATCTAGTTTTCCCAAACCAACTTATCCAACTTAAGCAGAAGGATTTGGGTGGTGAAGTGGTGAAGCACAGGATGGGCCAACAAGCAGGGCTCAAGGCATGACAGTGGTGAGGAGGAAAAATCATTGCGGCTACGGGGACACTGAACTTGAATTCCTCCAGCACGTCTAGGATAGTAAATCTCGGGATGAACCGATTTCAAAATATGAACGCTGCCTCTGCGCTCACTGAAATTTCTTTCAGATCTGAGACTCAGCAATGCAGCTTTAAACGCTCAGCACAGGTACGCACATACAGCACAATGGGCAGACCATGCGCCACTTCCCAGCACGAATGCCTAGTGCCATGAAGCAACTTCTTGGCATGGTTCAAACCCTGATGACAAAGAGAAGTGCCAGTGTTGCATGGTGATGCTCCAGGTTTGATGTTTTACTTTGACAACTTGAAGTGTTTTAGTTGATAGGAGATGCCTACTACAAAGTCCGATTTGAAGGTGCAAAGTTCACTGATGCCGCCGCGAAAGACTAGCTGATGGCCGTTGACCAGGACACAGAGCCGACAGCCTACCTGGACAGCCTTCCACGTGCTGGTTTGGAGGATGATACCGATTCCGATGAGGACTCTTGACAACACAAAGTCTGGGAAACATTACATTGCTAACACATGCTGCCATAATTTCACCAAGAGTTTGATTAAACATTGAGCTGTTGGACGGCAATTGGATACCAGTTCATATGGATGTAGGAAATCGGTGTCAATTGCAGGGGTTGGTGTATTCAAAGACATTTTTCTTGATCACGAAAGCTAGCTTCTGCCAGCTGAAGCACCTCTTGCTTTAGCAAAGTATTGGGGGGCGCTGGAATCTCCATCGCATGAATTACCTACCCCGCCTCCCCCCCCGGGTGGCTGGTTCAAAAGCAGTTTGGCCGTGTCTCGATCCCCCTCGGGGACCTCGGCGTCATTTTGTGTCTTCATGCAAAGCTCCTTGTCAAGCTAGCTTTCGCCCCTTACCCCTGAGCCTCAAGTTAAAGTCATGACAGTGGTGATGGTGAAGACAACGATGATGTTGTTCTTGCTGCTGCTGCTGCTGGTGGTAGTTGTGATGGTGACGGTGGTGATGATGATGATGACGATGACGATGATGATGATGGTGATGATGATCACGAAAGGTAGCCTAGGCTACCTGAGTTCAATGTATTTTAGTACTTGCGGCTGGGTCTGCCTCCAATCCCTGATTTTTGAAGTCTTCGTTTTAGAAGTTTTGGTTATCCAAAGTAGGATTCTGGTGAGGTGGTTTCGCAATGTTTCGCATATAGATAGGGGACTTTCTCTGGTCTCTCGATGTAGGTAGAAGGGTTTGCATGTGGTCATGCCAGGGGTTTCCTTTTTGGTGGGTGTAGTCGTGTAGTCAGTGACGGGAGTAGAATGTAGCATTGCTTTTCTTGCCGTGGTGGGCAGAATTGTGCCGGCAATTCCAATGTGCCCTGCAGAGACATGTGACATATTTAATACATGGTTTCCATCCAGAGTTGTGGTGACTTTAGTGCATGAACTCAGCATGAGACTCCTTCATGATTTCGTCTTCTTTTTCGCACGCCTTGGGAAAGGCCAGAGAATTTATGCCCACCAAAGGTTTCTGGGTGAGCGCAAATTTCGGTACATGTAGGTGTGCAGACTTATTTCCAAACCTGCGTCTGAGATATAGTACATTGTTTTGGATGATTTGGCACTCTGGACATTGGCGCAGTGAATCGATTGGTTGACTTTTCCTCAGCAGAGATCTGTATCGAACCTTGCCACGGAGACATTTGTTAGCACGGGTCTCCCCTAGAAATATTACAGTGGTTTCCTCCTCATCCTCGTCATTATCCTTGTCATGATCCTTGTCATCTTCCCTGTCTTCATCCTAGTCCCCATCCTCAGCCTTTTCCTCCTCATTTTCATGCATATCCTCATCATGATCATCATCATCACATCATCCTAGTCCCTCCTCCTCATTTTCCCCCTCATGTTCCTCCTCATTTCCTCCTCTTTTTCCTCATCATTATCCTCCTCATTTTCCTCCTCATTTTCCACTCATTTCCATGCTCATGACGCATATTCATCTCCATTTTCATCCTTATTTTTCATCCTGCTTTACGCCATCATTTTCGTCTTCATCTTCCTCCTTGTTTTCAATAATATTCATCTCCATTTTCATTGTCACTTTCATCGTCACTTTCATTACCATCACCATCTCCATCATCATCATCATCACCACCATCATCATCACCATCACCATCACCATCATCATCATCATCATCATCATCATCATCATCACCATCACCATCACCATCACCATCATCATCATCATCGTCGTCGTCATCATCCTCATCCTCATCGTCATTGTCATCGTCATAATAATAATAATAATAATCATCTTCTTCTTCACCATCGTAATAGTCATAGCAGCCATCGTCATCGTCATCGTCATCGCCATCGCCATGGTCACCACCACCACCACCACCATCATCATCATCATCACCACCACCATCATCACCACCATCATCATCCTGATCATCCCCAGCTAAAAAAACACTAGGACAGCCATGTTTTGCAAAGATGCAAGAACACTCCAAAATTGTCACTATGATTGTCATTTTTCTGCCAAAAGAGGCAGGTGAGGCAGCATTGGATGACTTTAAGTTGTGTAGCAGGCCCCGACCAAAGATATGTTCTTTCAACAACTCTTCGGAGAAAACCACCAGCCATCGCATACATAGCCGAGACTTCCCTCCTTTTTTTGATGCTCGAATGAAGAAAAAATGCCCATATTTTTCCAGGGTTCAATCTCCCTGATCAAGCAGAATCTACCTTTCGCCCACCCCATTCCTCTCAAGTGGTGATGATGATGATGATGATTATGATGATGATGGTGACGACGAGGACAACGACGATGACGACGATGACGACGATGAGCAAAACAAACATATTCTCATGAAGATGGATGAAGATGCATGAAGATGGACGAGCATGGATGAAGATGGATGAAGATGGATGAAGATGGATGAAGATGGATGAACATGGATCAATATGGATGAAGATGGATGAAGATGGATGAAGATGGATGAAGATGGATGAACATGGATGAAGATGGATGAAGATGGATGAAGATGGATGAAGATGGATGAAGATGGATGAAGATGGATGAACAAGGGTGAAGATGGACGAAGATGGATGAAGATGGATGAAGATGGATGAAGATGGATGAAGATGGATGAAGATGGATGAAAATGGATGAACATGGCTGAAGATGGATGAAGATGGATGAACATGGATCAATATGGATGAAGATGGACGAAGATGGACGAACATGGATGAAGATGGATGAAGATGCATGAAGATGGATGAAGATGGATGAAGATGGACGAAGATGGATGAAGATGGATGAAAATGGATGAAGATGGATGAAGATGGATGAAGATGGATGAACATGGATCAATATGGATGAAGATGGATGAAGATGGATGAAGATGGATGAAGATGGATGATGCGTGATGTCTGCCGATGACTACCGCTGGTGGTGCTGTTGCTTCTGCTTGTGGCAGTGGTCGAGGCATCGGGCACAGAGACTGAAGATGATCAAGATTTGGCCAATGGCGCATCTGACTGTGCAGACTTGCAAGACAAAGTCAACTCGCTGATTCGTGGCTTGGTAGGTAATGGAGTCGCATGAAAACTAACTCGAAGGTTGTTGGACAAACTTCTGAACGGATTTGAGGCAGGACAGGATGAGACAGGAAGGAATCATGGATTTTCTGAAATTTGGTCAGTTTTGGTTTGAGGATACAAGGTCAAGCAGAAATGATGGTTTCAAATCTATGATTCTTTGCTCAGGTCAGATTTGTGGAGACCCTGTGGAGCGGTCCAATGAAGTGCGCACAGAACCTCAGGGGGCTGATGCAGGTGATCAGGCGATCCTGGAAGGCGCTGACCGTGCCGGCCCAGGCAACCACGAGATGAGCGACCGGCCTCGACAGGTTCCACAGATTCCGCCATATTGGCCGATCCCTTTGTTGCCCTCATCTAAGATCAACTCAGAACTTCAAAATGTGGTGAACGTTGCTGGGCCGGTCCAAGAAAGGTTTGCAAGACACCAAAGCTATGTGGGGGTTGCCCAAAGCAGGGAAATCATAGCAGTATCTGCCTTGGGGGCCCACAGAAAGTCCTGTTTGAAAAGACATCGAGTGAAGGAAGACTCTTTAAGGGCATGCCTCGAATCTTCCCCACAGCCGAACGAAGCAACATTCATTTTACTTGCGTTTTGTTTGTGAGATCGTTGAGGCCAGCAATTTCCAACCCGCTGACTTCTTCACTCTGGCCAGCTACCTTCTACAGCAACGCCTTCGCAGGCTCCTGCGCAGCGATGATGTGGTCATTCATCATCATTGCGGCCAATGGGTCATGAGAGTCAATGAGCTCCAGATGGAACTGACGGTGCATGCGGACAATGAGAACATGGCGAAGCAACTCCTCTACGCTATGTTGGCCTTGCGTTTGAAGCTTGGCGGGGAGGAGAGGACAGTTAGCAGTGGCAAAAAGAAGAGAGACAAGCATGCGGCCGTTGGTAACCCCAAAAAGAAAGAGGGCAACAGCACTTCTGCTGGCAAGGATGCGACGAAAAAGTTGGTTGATGACATGATACGTGCTTTGGAGTCGGACATTGCCTCGCGCCCTTATAGCATCGGCTCTCTTGCAGCAGTCGCTGCGAACAATGACAGCAGCAAAACGCCTTTTGGGGTCCGCTTCAGATGGCTCCACAGAGGCAAATTCAAATCATGGGTGGAAAAGAACATCCCAGGAATAACTATCCACAAGGATAATACTTTGAGCTACTCCAGATCAAGCGAGTCATACCGCACAAAGAAGAAATCTCGTCGCTGAAGACTTGCGGTATTTGGCTGAGGAACTGACTCAAAGTGGTGTTGACAGCCTTAGCTAAGCTAAAGGGCAAAGCCAACCAGGGTCGCAGCTGGGGAAAATGACAGGGCTATGAAACAGGGTCACAGAATGTCACAAGCATCATCCTGGGCACATTGATGGATGAAACCCTAGTTCTGTATAGTTCTGTTGGTTTTGCTTCATTTCATATTGGACAAATAACCCCAAAGAGAGTGAACCTACTGAACTTCCTGCAGCTTGTACCATTGCTCAGGCTTCTGTCAGAAACCCAACCGAATTTTCCCAATCTGCTCCGCACAAACATGGGACGTTTGAGAAGGAATCCCCCTTGCAGGTATTTTGTGCTCAAATTCTTTTTAAATTTTCTTAAACCAGCTGGGCCAAGTTCAGCGAGATGGCTAGGTGCATTCGCCACAGCCTGAGGCACAGAAAGGTTGACAAAGTTGAAAATAGAGGTTTGTCTCTGTCATTGTCAAGTATAAGCCGCAATTCACATCGCACGGATCTCTTCTGGCAAGGAGGCAAGAGTTTGGAAACACGGTGGATCACCCTGAAAGATTCAGAGTGTTGGGACGTCGAAAAAACCATCTTCCTCATTCCTCTGCCTGATCTATGTCGGGAAGCTGGTCGTCAGCATTGTCGTTATTGAAAAACCGAAACGCCAGCGAGGTCGTAGCTTGAGTGTGACTGCGCTTGCTGCGCTTGCTGCGCTCCTGGCATGTGGTAAATGCGAGGGACGAAGTTCGAATGATTTCGAATGCTTAGCTCGCTCGCTCGCTCGCTGATGTTCCCTGCGTTTTTTGAGAACAGACTGCATGAAAGGATTGAGAGGGTCAAAAAAGTTGGGAAGCTATTTATTTTTGTGTTTATTTTTTTTTCGCGGCAGGTTTTTTTTTTTGGGTTCCTGGTTCTATGCTTTCCTGTTTCTCTGATTTTCTGCTTTTCTTCTTCTCTGCTTACATTGCTTCTCTGCTTTTCCCGCTTCTCTGCTTTTCTGCTTCTCTGCTTTTCTGCTTTTTGCTTTCCCTGCTTCTCTGCTTTTCCTGTTTCTCTGCTTTTCTGCTTTTTGCTTTTCCTGCTTTTTGGTTTTCCTGTTTCTTTGCTTTTCTGCTTCTCTGTTTTCCCTGCTGCTCTGCTTTTGTACTTCTGTGCCTTTCTACTTCTACTTCTACTATTCTACTTTTCCTTTTCTTCAGTCATGTGTTTTTGCTGCTCTACTTCCTGCTCCTTTGCTTCTTTGCTTCCTGTCTTTACTGTCTCTTTGTTTTTCATTTTCTTTTGCTTTATTCTGTTCTGTTTGTATCCTAAATGAAACCCTAAAGAGACCCTAGGCCCTAGGTGAAACCCAAAGAAACCCTAAAGAAATCCTGATAAGAAACCCTACATGAAGCCCCAAATGAACCCTAAAGAAACCATAAATGAAACCCTAAAGAACCTTTAAATGACACCCTAAATGTCATCCCAAAGAAACCCTAAACAACACTCTGAAAAAAACTAAATGAAACCTTAACTGACGCCTTAGCTGAAACCCTAAATTGACACCCTAAAGAAACCCTAAATGAAACCTTAAATGACACCCTAAATTGAAACCCTAAATGAAACACTAAAGAAACCCTAAATGAAACCCTCAAGAAACCCTAAGAAACCCTAAGAGACCCTAAATGACACCCTAAATGAAACCATCAAGGAACCCTAAAGGAACCCACTTGAACGTTTAGAAATCGTGACACGAAACCCTGGAATGAAACCCCAAAGAAAACTTAAATGAACTCCTGAATGAAATCTTAAATTGAAACCCTAAAGAAACCTTAAATGAAACCCTATAGCAACCCTAAATGAAACCCTAAATGAAACCCTAGAGAAACCCTAAAAAAACTCTGAATGAAACCCTAAAGAAACCTTAAATGAGACCCTAAATGAAACCCAAACTGAAACCCTAAATGAAACCCTAAATGAAGCCCTAAATGAAACCCTAAACGAAACCCTAAAGAAACCCTGAAGAAACCCATTTGAACGTTTAGAACTCCTGATAAGAAGTCCCGATAAGAGACCCTACATGAAACCGGATAAAACCCAAAATGAAACTCTAAAGACTCTAAAGAAACCCTAACCCTAAAGAAACCCTAAATGAAACCGTAAAGAAACCTGAAATGAAACCCGAAATGAAACCGTAAAGAAACCCTGAATGAAACCCTAAATGAAACCCTAAATAAAACCCCAAATGAAGCCCTAAATAAAACCCTAAATGAAACCCTAAATGAAACCTTAAATGACACGCGAAATGGAAGCCTAAAGAAATGGCCAAATGTAGCAATTACCATGCAAAATGCAAAGTGACCATGCCAAAATGTAGCAAATACCATGCAAAATGACACGTTCTAGTTCCAAACTGTTGCAAATACAAGGCAAATGGTACCAGGAAAGAAAGCCAAAAAAAAATCTAAAACCTGAGGCAAAAAATACCAAAAAACTATTCTACACCCAAAAAGCTGTCGCGTTCAAATTGTAAGCTGAGCTGCACCACTCACACGGCAGGTGATGTTCTGGGCATGCCACGAGGCGCTTTGTGTGCGACACTCTGCACCCTCTGCTGCTTCATCTGTTCTCATACGACCCTCTTGATTTTTAGATATCTAAGACCCTTGTTAACTGTACCCTTGGCCCAGAACCAGCTTTGCTCAATCACTCTTTCCAATGGGTTGCATGAATCGGCAGAATCGAGAGGTCATGATTCTTGTTATGAAGGGTCTCCGCACCATTTCCTCTGGCAATCTTGACAAGGCGTTCGTGCTTCCCCAATTGAGATCAGCCTGGAACTGAATGTTTGCGCTCAAGACCCAACCAGAGCAAACATGTGCAAACCACATTCTCCTGGATTCAGACCTTCAGACCTTGATGGTCCTGGGAAAGAGGAAGGTGACCGTGTTACCAATTTCGATCAATTTCGGTTGGTGGAAGCTGGCCTCACTAGTTTCATGGTCTGTCAACAAACGCACTTCGAAGATTCTGGCCGTGCTACTATAGCGCAATACATTCTTGAAACATGGTTATCTAGACAGCAAGACAAGAAACAATGAGAGGAAAGGAGCGTAATATGAATTCACTGAGATTGCTGGCGCCTTCTTTTTTGGTATGGTTCCTTCCTGAAAGGGGCCCAACACAATGCAAATAAAATATGTTACAGCAAGTCTGCCCAGCGTCATGTGTTCCGTGCCACGCAAGCACACTCAAAAAAGATGGAGGGGAACACGGAGGACAGGGAAGTGACACAAGAAACATGAAACGACACACATATAAAAAGATACACATGAAGAAGGACATAAAGATATTCAATCCAAGCTGGAAGGGAGCAAACAGGGTAAATGCGGCAACAAAGAAGCAACGACTAAGAAAACAAACCAGACAAAAAACACAGGAGCGGAATGTGAATCCACTGAGGCGGATTGGTGGCGCTTTTCCTTTTTGCCTTGATTCCTTTTTGAAAAGGGCCTAAAACAATGCACATAGAATATTTTCCCAGCAGTTGTGCCAATCTTCACGTTTGACGTGAGACGCCAGCATGCGCAACAAAGTGGAAGAAAAAACAATCAGAAGAGCAACGATGCTGCTCAACGACGTAGATGTACAAACAACATAAACGTACGTAGTTGGTGGATTCTACCAGACACGTTGTTGTCATATCGCCAGACCTGATACTGATATGCACCATGCCATATAGATTTGTTCATGTGTATACAATACAGGTTGATAGGTTTGACCCGAGTATGTCCAACCACATTTGGAAGAGAATGGTGCTTTCACCTAGGGAAATCCGAAAGGTGTTCAAAATGATTGCACCCTATTGCACCTGTCAATGTGAATATCTTAAATGTGGACATTGCGATGCAGCATGAGTTGATTCGTGATCAACTTGTAGCATCTTGAATCAATTGAAGTGTTGTTATACTCTATGTGCATAATTTCCAATATTCTAAGTGGTAAACAATGCATCATCCACATAGAATATCCCTCACCCAGGGAAAATCATCACCAGGCCCAGAGTAATTCGAACATATAATTATATAGTTCTTATTGTAAGTGGTAGCTGCATACTATATACATAATATACCATATATTGTACTACATATACAGTGCATACACAATACATATACATATTATGGACACAAAATACACATGCAGCTAAATCATTTCATGTATACATGTGCAACTTCAAGAGTGAGTTTGAACTG
>CAMXCT020006669.1:271699-274199 GCA_947184155.2 Cladocopium goreaui | reverse complement strand
AAAGCCAAAAAGTTTTCATATCTGCGCTGCGCAGTTTTCTAATGGGCATGGCATGACTGGCCATGGGAAGCCGTCTTCGACGGCGGGAGGCCCCTTCATGAAATCAAGCCATCACGCATCAAATGACCAGTAACAAGGCACAAAGAGCTTTGTTGCGCTGGCAGTCTGGCTGAGGCTGTCTTCTCCAAAAGATTGTGTGGACTGTGTTCGTAAGATCTGCAGATCCACCAAAACTTTTGACATCCAAGTGTTGAAACATCTTAGTGTTTGATTCTCTTGCGGTCTGCAAACACTGCCACCTTGAACAGGGTGCTTGGATTGAGATCGAGCGCTGTGTGGGATGCCAGCATCACCAGTATTGCACTTCTCACTCAGAGGCACCTGAAGCAGAAGGAATGGGGAGATGCTGACAGCATCTGACAATTTTCGATCAGTTTCCTACATCAGTTTGATGTTGCTGGCAGTTGCTCAGTTGCGGCTTTCTGAAACCTCTAAGATTGCACTGTGGGCACTGTGGGCACTGTGGGCATAGGAGAAGTACGACCAATACCAACGCGAGCTGACTGCAGCCGTCAGCGAAGCCTCGGATCACCAAAGGCCCAAGACATGGGTTGAGACGGTGACGCTTGAGGTGGGCCACAATCCAAGAGCACCAAACCCATCCCACAAAATTTGGTGCAGGTGTATATTGAATATATATATATACATGTACAATTACATACACATATACACTTACATAACCATATATCATATATACTTAACTCTTTTCCTCTCTCTCTCTCTCTTAAATATATATATATATACATATGAGTAACCGACAAAATTATTGTAATACTAATTTAGTCTTGCTTCGCCTTGGCCTTTCCGAGGTCGCGCAAAACCTTCATAACCGATAGGGGACGACCCTATACCGATACCCCATTTGTGATACCTCCAGGAATACTGAAATCCTCACAACCTACTATAGGTTGTGCACGGCATTAAATTACATATATATATATTATTGTAATTTTGTCCGCTACTCACAGATATGTATATATATATATACACATACACATATATTGTACACATTGAGTATATAGGATCAAATCCGTGCAATCCAGAGGGTACTGTATCAGATTGTACTGATATCCAATTGTTTGTGCTGTGTTGGGTATGGATGGATTCAACTTTTTCATGGTGAGGTCTAGCAGGGTTTCAGTTAATGCATGGTGCGTTTTGGTAAGAAAAGCATAGAGAGGAGTGTCTTCCAAATTCCCAAATAGTTCTGAAGCAACATCATACAACGCGACCTGAAAGAGGGCATCCTGAGTATTCTATATGTCTTGTGTGGATATGGCATTTCTTCAACAAATAGAGCAAGAGTAGCTCAACCCGGTAGAGTCTTTACGTCCGCCATCCACCTTCACCCAAGACATCAGAAGACAGAAGACATCAGAAGACATCAGAAGACATCAGCACAGAGGGTCAACAATAGCCGCTAACCACTCTCCGAGACTCTCCAAGCACAAGGCTTCCGGTCGAGATCAATCCAGGACCCGATGTAGGCACCACTGAGAGAGTTCAGCAGGCGCCACGCATTTGTCATGGCACTTGGGAGCCGGTGTAGCTGGGTCTATTTTTATTCACTGTCTAGTCCCATTCTCGCCCAGCTACAATCATGGATGCATTGCCTCTCCCTGTGTGGCACACCTCTGCACTTTCAAGAATCAGGCGTAACTCAGTGGGTTATGATTCTTAGCAACAATTCAAGGTTGTCGACTACGATCCATGAGACTTTCTTTCAAGCCCAAGGGGTGGCAAAGTGCAGGTCGGCAGTGATGAAACGATGTTCAAGGCTGACGCTGCAATCTGTAACGCCAGGAGGTTGGTGCAATCTGTAATCTGCAAGGGACAAGGTGACAGTTGCGTGTTGTCAGAGACTTTCAACATTAGCGAAGCGGAGGATTCAGAGTATTTCAGAGTATTGTTGTGTAAGGCTGACAGCCTTTTTTGTGAAACATCCTCCAAAGCAGGTTTCGGCAGTATAGCTTGTTCTCCTCAAGCCTGCACCGTTTGTTTGCCTTCACTCATCACATGTGGGAGAGCAAAGCCCGCAGACTGCCACAGACTACTAATACGGGAGGCAACTCAGCATCAGCATCATTGTGATCCCGTGGCAAAATGTAGGTCACGACAATTCAGCTCTCTTCCAGGCTCTTATTCTTGATTTGACAGACCTGCACGCTGAATCACATATTCTTGCCACAGTGAAGCATGGAATTTTCTTGGAATTCTCATACCATGGCCCACAACCAGAAACATACACAGATCACCGTCTGTATCGTGCCCTGCCATGGCGTTGCCCCGAGATGCGGCCCATCAGGCACCAGATGTGGTCCTATCTGAAGCTGCTGTGGGATCCTTGAGATGTCCAACAAAGCCAAGAACCATTTGGAGGGTTAAAATGGTAAACCATGTTAAAGCCTGAATCTGGGTAACTGGTAGTACAAACCCTCTT